>RJWM01001464.1:0-155448 GCA_004363535.1 Dasyprocta punctata | reverse complement strand
GAGCAAATCCTATCACTTTCAGAAATTATGAAATAAAAATGATATTTGGATTCAGTACTACTTGCTTGAAATTTTTAGGTAACAAAATTACTATTAAGCTAAAATTTAAAATAACAATAGAATAGCCTTGCAAATACAAATACTTAGAGATTATTTGTAACACTGGAATCAGTGCTAAAAGTGCATTTGTTTATTTTGCTTTGTGCCTCTCATCAGGTCTCTTCCATGGCTGACAGGGGAACAAACAATCACTCAGAAACGACTGACTTCATTCTTGTAGGCTTCAGGGTCCGCACTGAGCTCTATATTTTTATTTTCCTGATATTTTTACTTATATATTCCATGATCATTTTAGGGAATGTTGGGATGATGGCCATTATTATAACCAATACTCGGCTGAACACACCGATGTATTTCTTCCTAGGCAACCTCTCCTTTATTGATCTCTTCTATTCATCTGTTATTGCACCCAAAGCTATGATCAACTTCTGGTCTGAGACCAAGTCCATCTGTTTTGCAGGCTGTGTGGCCCAGTCCTTTCTCTTCACGCTCTTCATTGTGACTGAGGGATTTCTCTTGGCTGCCATGGCCTATGACCGCTTTGTTGCCATCTGTAACCCACTCCTCTATTCTGTTCAGCTGGTGGCTGGTTCCTATTTTTGTGGCTGCATCAGCTCAGTTCTTCAGTCCAGCATCACATTTACTTTATCTTTCTGTGCTTTTCGGGCTATTGACCACTTTTACTGTGATACTCGACCACTACAAAGATTATCTTGTTCTGACATTTTTATCCACAAAATAGTATATTTTTCCCAATCCTGCATCATTATCTTGCCTACTATCATAGTCATTATTGTTTCGTACATATACATTGTGTCCACAGTTCTAAAGATACGCTCTACAGAGGGACGTAAGAAAGCCTTCTCCACTTGCGGCTCTCACCTGGGAGTCGTCAATTTGCTGTATGGCGCTATCTTTTTTATGTATCTCACCCCAGATAGATTTCCTGAACTCAGTAAAGTGGCCTCTTTATGCTATTCCCTAATCACACCGATGCTGAACCCTTTGATTTATTCTCTCAGAAACAAGGATGTCAAAGAGGCTCTAAAAAAGCTTCTAGAGAAGAAACATACTATTCTTTATTAATTGTCTTCACCAGTTGATTGTGGTTTTTATTCTGTTCCTCTTGAGGCATTTTTAGATTTTCTTATATAATTTATCTCTCCCAAATACTACCGCTTTCCTCTTTGAACTATTAATCCCGATTATCCTGGACACGGGAGATGCCAGGGAAGCATTTTATTGATGATCATCCCCACTGATATCCAGCAATATTTTAGTTTCACAGAATCAGTATGTGTGCCTTAGTCATGAAAAATGTTTTTATATTTTATTAGACTGCTTATGTGATAGTTTATCAAGTGCCAGTCTTTGAAAGTGCTTTCCCCTCCTGTACAAATGAATAATTGACAAAGATGACCAGATTATTTTAAAATCAAGTATTTTTTCTTATTTTTATTTGTATTAGTTGCTAAAAGGTTATTAAATTTCACCTCGAACAAGTATTTTCTATGTGTTATGCAGAAAGGAAACAATAGTAAGAAAGAGTAGGTCACCGTTACTATGTACATTAATTTGGAAACTTGCATCCTGAGCACCCAGGGAGTGAGCAGTGCCGAGGTACCATCAGGTACTGGATCTTATTGAAAGAAGTAAAGTGGGACTTAGGGAACTGCAAACATTTTTGAGTACTCATTCCCTCAGTCTGTATCTTTGTCATTTCAGCCTTATGTTAATTATTACTGGGGAATATTTAACAAAGGAATAGGAGCAGAGTGGTTATCAAATTGAGTGCTAGCCAAAATTTGCTCTTCTATGCCTCCCTCTGTGTGTACTTATTTCATTATTTTTATAAAATACCTATATAAATATCCTGGTATCTGATAAGCTGAGGGAAAATTACTTTATCTTTTGGAAGTTGACAATTTTGTTGGAGACACAACCCTAGAAGGTTGTGGCAAAGCTGAGGGAAAATTACTTTATCCTTTGGAAGTTGACAATTTTGTTGGAGACACAACCCTAGAAGGTTGTGGCAAAGATATCACTAGAGATAATCTGGGTTGCTTGAAAGCAGATGGTTCATAATTTGGAAAACTCATCTTGGGCTAAATAACTTAGAAGATAAATTTAAAGGGAATAAAGTTGAAGTGAAGAAAATTGCAACAGTGGTTCAAGTCATTTATGTGGGCTTGCTTGTAAAATATGCCATGTAAATGAGAAAAAGCTATGATTAATGTAGGTAGAAGACACATTCATAACAAACTAAGCACTTATTAAGAAAAGACTATATGAAAGGACATATGTCTTCAGTTTTTGTACTTAAAAGTGTTTGTAATAATGGTATGAACATGTGAAAAGTGAATAAGCTCTGAGAAAATTAATATAAGTGGATCTCCCCAAGTTGATAAAGAACATGTATTAAAAGAAACCTACAGTGAAGAACATCCTTAATGGTGAGAAAATAGTTTCCCTGCCACAATTAGGAAAATGGCAAGAGAATAAGAAAATAAGCAATAAAATGAATAAGAAATAAGGAAAGAAAATAAAACTAGTTATATCACTTTACAATTTGTATGTTGAAGCCTTCAGCTCAGTGACTTCAGAAAGTGACTGTTTTGGGAGACAGAGTCTTCAAATACACAATTGAATGAACAATAAGGCCAGATATGGGCTCTCATTCAACATAAGTATTTTATCAAATAAGTACATAGCATTTGTAAGAAAAGGATCTAGGGTACACAGAAACATCAGGTTCCTGTGCATAGTGTTGAACATGTGAAATAGGGCAGTCAACTGTAAACCAAGAAGTGAGGAGTCGGAGGAAATCAACTGTAATGGTAACCTTACCTTAGCTCGCCAGTCTCCATAACATAAGCAAATAAATGTATTTTGGTAAAGTATTTTGAAATTGTATCCCAAAAAACTTGTACAACTAGATATATAGACTGAGGCAAAAGATATATGTTTGCATAGGACGTACTTGCATATACAGAAAATCCAATAGAGTCATTATTCTGTCCCCAAAAGTTTCAGATATCTTCTTGAATCTATAGATGGGCTAATTCATGAGAGTCCCTCTCTATATAGGGCCAGTTTATGAAGACTGGGAGAGGTGCATGTGCTCCAGTACAAAATTATGAGGCACACAAAGCAACAGAAAACTACCGCAAAATCATAGGAAAAAATAAGTCTCCTGAAACTGGAAAGAAAATTTCGGATATGTAAAATATTAAAAAAACAAAAATGGGAATTTTGGTATTGTAGAATGCAATAACTGATATAAAAAAAATCACTAGAGGAGTTCAAAAGCTGATTTTGTCAGGTGGAAGAAAGAAAAAGCAAACTTTGAGATGCATCATTCGAAATTATCCAGTAAGAAGAACTGAAGTGGGAAAAAAGAATGAAAAACTTTGAAAAATACCTAAAAGACTTATTGAATGGTATTACCTAGAAGAATACATGCATTATTGAGGTTCAAGAAGAAAAAATAGAGTAACAAAAGAGCACAGTTTGTTTAAATAATGACTGAAAATGTCATAATTTGGGGGAGAAAAATGGACATTTCTTTTCAAGACTCAGTTAATTTCAAGTAGGTTTATTTCCAAGAAATGTCATCTAAAATAAATAAAATCCAATTTTCAAAATTTGAAGACATTAAGTATTTTGAAAGCAGAAGAATAAAGTAAGTCATTATATATAAGAAATCTCTCAGAAAACTATCACTGAATTTCACATCAGAAACCTTACAAGCTAGAAGAAAGTGAGATGATATAGTTAAAAATGCTAAAAGAAAAAAAAATACAAAGAATCCTATGTCTACAAAACTCTTTCATAAAATGAAAGAGAAAAACAGTGTTCCCCAGATGACCAAAAGCTGAGAGAGCTCATCGTCCTAAACTCGCATTACAAGAAATTCTGAAGGGAGCCCTTCAAATTGAAATCAAAGGACACTAAACAGCAATAAGGAAGCAGATGACAGTATAAAGCTCTGCGGTACAGGTAAATATAAAAACAATATATAATACTGCAATAGTTTAATAATGATACAAAAATAACTCTCTGTCCTGACACAGAAGCTAAAAGCCAAAAGCATCAAGTATCCCCAACCATAAAACGTGTTAATGGATAGACAATGTAAAAACGATGTCAGTTGTAAAATCAATAACATAAAATGTGTATGTGATGGGAAGTAAAAATAGAGTATTTGCATGCAATTAAAATTATCAGCTAAAAATTAATCATGATGACTATTGAATGTAAATAATTTTTCAACCACAAGGAAAATAACTATAGAAGACAAAATGTGAGAAAATAAAACATAACAGTTAAAAAAATAAATAAAACACAAGACTACAAAAGAGACAAAGAAGGACAAAATTACTACAAGGCGGAAAACAACAAAATGACAATAGTTAAATCTTTTTCTATCAAGGAGTATGTTAAAGTTAAAAATGATTAAACTACCCAATGAAAAAGACAGAGTAGCTTTATGAAATTAAAAAAAAGCAGTCGAACAATAAAGAAATCCAATAGCATCACACTACTAGCTGTTTACAAGAGACTTATTCTAAATTTAAGGACACACCTGAGCTGAAAGTGAAAGGATTGAAAAAAGATATTCTATGTAAATAGCATAGAAAGGGAATCCTGTCTGGCTGCACATGGATAACATGGATATTAAGTAAAAAGATGTTATGTCCTGCATGCTGATAACAGGTTCAACTCACTAAGAAGATAAAATCATTATAAAGTATAAGCAGTTAGCACCAGAGCATATAAATATATGAGGCAAACACTGAGAAAACTGAAGGAAGAAACAGACAGCAAAACAATAATAGTAAGGAAATTCATTACCTTACTTTTGATCATGGTATGAAACTGCAAGCACAAAATTGATATTGAATCTGAGACTAGAAATGCATTGTTGACCCAACATACCTAACTGATAATTTCAGAATGTTTCAGCCACAGACAGCATAAGGTATCAACATCTCCAGCACACACACAAATTCTCTGGAATAAATTACATGTTAAATCAAAAAATAAGTCAATAAATTTCAG
Source organism: Dasyprocta punctata (assembly GCA_004363535.1). Taxonomy (NCBI): domain Eukaryota; kingdom Metazoa; phylum Chordata; class Mammalia; order Rodentia; family Dasyproctidae; genus Dasyprocta; species Dasyprocta punctata. The sequence goes on along the minus strand of RJWM01001464.1, from coordinate 150,327 downwards.
AAGATAGAAATCATACTGAACATATTTTCTGAACACATGGAATGAAATAAAAATTAATGTTATAAGAACAATTCACAAGAAGAAAAAATTACATCTTGAAAAAGAAATGTATCAAATAAAATTGAATAGAGAAATTAGAAAATATGCTAAGATAAATCTAAAAGCCTATCAAAATATCTGACATGCAGAAAAAGAAGCATTAAGAAGGAAAACTACATTGAAAACTATGTTTATAGATAAATCATTATACCGAAAAGAAAAAGGATATTAAACAAATAATCTACCTCAAATAAATATACAAGAAAAAAATCTTGTGGCATAAGGAAGAATATAACTAAGATTTGAGCAAGAAAACAAGTAAAATAGACAGAAACATATAAAAGGCTAAAGTTATGCTTCTTTAACTAGGTGCACTAACAGAGAAGGATCAAATAACTACCATCAGAAATGAACAAGGAAAGTGAAACTAATAAAGTTCAAAGAATTGTAAGAGACGACAATGAATAACTTTGTCTCTCTTTTTTTTTTTGTCAGCACAGGGGATCAAACTTGGAACCTCGCGCCTGCCAGGCAGGTGCTTAAGCCACTGAGCCAAGCTCCTGGCCCTCAATGAATAATTTTGGAAACCTAGAAATGATGGATAAATTTCTAGACACAATCTACTAAGACCAAATTAAGTAAAAAACTAGAAAATCTCCAAAGATGTTTAACAAGCAAGGAGGTTGAATGGTTAACCAAAGAGCTACTACTTCATGCACACACATGCAAACATACACACACACACACACACACACACATGCATGCAATCCCAGGATCAAAAGACTTCATTGGTGATTTCTAGTAAACACCTATTGAAGTTCTAAAACTGATCTTTGTCAAATACTTTTAATATAATTATGGGAAAGGAATACTTCTGGAATGATTACATAATGCAAATGTTAGCATGTTATTAAAAGCAGATAAATATACTATATGAAAAGAAAACTAGGATAATATACCTAATGAACATAGATGCACAAATCATCAAAAACTACTAAATTCAACAGTACATTAAAAGAACCATGCATAAAAGAACTATTACTAAGGGGGATTTATGCCTGAGTTGCAAGGATATGAAATTCAATGAATATGACATCCACATTGACTAAAGGAACAATAAAAATCATATGACCATGAAAACCACATTAATACATATAGAGATTCTGAAAAATTAGCCCCTTTTGATGATAAAAATTCATTAGGAAGAGAGGGAAGACCATATATGAAACCTACAGATCTAACACTATACTCGATGGTGAAAAACAGAAAGCTTTTCAACTCACATCTGAAGCTAAAAGAGGGTGCCAATTTAGAACTTTAACCTGAGCAATTAGGCAATAATGAGAAGCAAAAGACATCTTCAACAGAAAGGAAGAAAATGTCTCTTTTCACAGATGACGTAATTTATATGTACTAAATCCTAAACATCACACACACGCACACACACACACACACACACAAACATATGCAAGTACACACATACCTATTACAAATAGAAACTGAATTTAGCAAAGCTGAAGAATACAAAGGTAACTTTAAAAATTACTTATGTCATTCAAGATATGCAAATTAAAGCAACACAGAAATTCCATCTCACTCCAGAAAGAATGGCTATTATCCATAAATGAAACAACAATAAATGCTGATAGGGCTGTGGAGATAAAGGAACATTTCTTCACTGTTGATGGCAGTGTAGACTGGTGCAACCATTGTGGAAATCAGTGTAGAGATTCCGCAAAAGAACTAGAACTAGAGGTTCTATTTGACTCAGCTAGAACCCTTTTTTTTTTTTTTTTTTTTTTTTTGCGGCACCAAGGATTGAACTCACAACCTCGCGCCTGCCAGGGCAGGCGCTTAAGGCACTGAGTCAAACTCCCAGCCCTGGTTTTTTGAGGCAGGGTCGCACTATGTAGCTCAGGCCGGCCTTGTACTCGCGTTGTAGCCCAAGCCGGCCTCGAACTCACAACGCTCCGCCTACCTCAGCCTCCCGGGTGCTGGGATTAAGGGCGTGCGCCACCACGCCCGGCTTAGAACCCTTCTTGATATCTTCCCAGAAGAACTAAAAACATCATACTACAGTTATATGTGCATACACATGTTTATAGCAGCACAGTTTGTAATAACCAAGTCTTGGAAACAGCCCAAATGTCATCAACCAATGAATGGATAAAGAAAATGTGTTTTTTATACAATGGAGTACTACTCGGCCATAAAGAGGGATAATCTTGAAAAATTTCTAGGTAAATGCATGCACTTTGCAGCAGTACTCTTAAGTGAAATAAATTGGACAAAATATCACATAGTCTGTCTGGTACATGAAACTGAATGTATAAATAAGGACCCAAATATATAGCAGATATTGTGAAACAGGAAGGAGATGTTTGAATGGGGTAGGGAACTAGGGAAAGGGGAGGGGGAAAGGAAGGAGGGAAAAAGAAAAAAGACAAGAAAAAGACAAAATGGAAACAAAGTTTTTGTAAATCAGTATGGAAAGAGAGGTTGAAGGGAGAGGAGGAGAAAGGGGAAGAAAGAAAATTTATGCATAATATATTAAGGTGAAAGGTGGTGTCTCCTTTGGAATCTACATTTGAAAAAGAGAGGCTAAATTGTGAAAAGACAATTACCTTTTCCCAATTACAAATAGTGAAAAAAGGGACCAAACAAAAAAGAAATTATGGTCAGTTCCAACAAAGTGTGCACGGAAAGGACTGGACTGGGATCCATAGAGTATTGATCTGTCCATTCACATATTTCAGGCATTACTGGTCCTGATTATCAAGCAGAAAATAAATAATTGAAAGAGACACTGTATGATAAGCAAGATCCATGTTGGTTTTATATAGACATGTGGCGGAAGAAACCCCCAATCACCACATCTCCATCCTTGTATACACTGATGCTCCTGCTTTGGAGACAGCCAGCATTAGACAAGTTGCATCTTAAGAAATAAATATGCAGGAAGAAAAAGATAATATTTTGAAGAGCATTTATCAGTGTCTATAGATGCTTAAGTATAAAGGAAGGTGGAGCCTGCAGCGTCAGGCAAATATAAATTACACACATACATATGAATGTGCACATGGTTTATCATTTCAGGTAAGGTTTACACTCTAATGATCCTGGTTTCTTTCAGCCAAGCTCCCTTCAGGTTCTTGGTAGAATTTCCCACCATTTTCCCCTGAAGCTCTGTATCTGCGACATGATTTCACTGAAAAAAACACCAGTTGGAAAATGTTTGAAGATCTGCTTCTGCGCCTCCAAGCACTACTATTTCACTGTAATCACTTATATCAAATTCCCAGGAGCCTCCTTCTCCTCCTGTATGGATTTTGTCCTAAGGCTCTACCAACAAGTTATTTGCATGGATGTCATTTGGGTTGATGCAGATGGATTGCACCAGAGGATTCACTGCTAGGCTTTTTTAAAAAATGACCCAGAGAAACCCAAATTCAGTTATGAAGATTTGGGCACAATGCCCTCCAAACTCAAGAAGAGAGTAACAGCCTCACACACTCTGGAATCAGTTCAGCTACAGAACTATCCCTGTATTACCCATCCTTGTCTGAGTAAAAGTGTTATGTTCTGAACCTCCCAGCAACATATATTCTTCATTGCTGGTAATTGCACTGTATCCAGAAATTCCAAATTACTTACTCAAGATTAATATAGAAATATGTTGCTTTTATGAAGTCTGAATTTTGATCTTCTTCCTACTATTTAGTGCTTTCCAGCATGCTAATTTCATGGTAAGGTATTATGATGATCCACTTCTACAACAACAACCTGGAGTCCTCCATTTCTAATACTTTTATGAAAATGTGAAACCATGTGAAAACTTTGAATTTATTCACCATAAAGCAAAGCAACAAAACCTGAAAAGTACTGTACTTTGTTCCAATGGCATTTCCTACAAATACAGAAAGCAGAATATGATAAATCACATGGAATCACATAGAATCTGAAGGGTCAACTATCTTAGAAATAAGAATAAAGTTGATTTCTCACACATTCAGATTTTAAAACATATTAAAAAGCTACTATAATCAAAAGAGTATGGTACTATAGACATATGAATCAGTGGAATGGAACATAAAGCCTAAGAAAACTTTAGAAATGTAAGATAACTAGTTCTCTTTGAAACAATGACTTGTGTTCTGCCTATGTATATAAGGCCAAGACAAAAAGAACATGTTAGACTTCTTTGCCACTTAGTAGGTATCCAAGAAGAACTGCATTCTCATTACTTCTCAAAACCCCTCAAAATTCCTTCCTTAAATTTACTCTTCAAGGAAGACAAAGAACTTGGGTATATACAAAATTAAGTGTCTTATATTAGAGGGCCCACTGAGGTCATTCAGACTTTGTATCCAGCAAAATGAGATTGATAGGAGGAAAGAGATTAGAGAATGTTTCACTTTTTCCTTTTTTTGCCTCTATTTAACTGTGATTATATCTAGGAGGGAGATGAGATTTTTATACTTTTAACTAGTTAGCCTTGTATATAAAGTTTTTGTACTTCGCATAGATAGCTACTGGTAGGGTAGGCATTCTCCAATTCTTTCTCCCTTGCCTTTCTCTTCAGAAATAATGCCATTGGTGGCTTCCTGTTGTCTACTGAGAATGGCCTGTTTGCTGAGATGGTCTTGTCTGGGTCAGGCATGACTTTCCCCTCTTTTTGCTGTTATATACAGAAAGGCAGGAAAGTGGGTGACATTTCTCATGGCAACTTAGTGCATGACAAATGGGGTGGTGTGGGAAGGCAGTTGGGAGAGACATTTGGGGAATAGGATTATATCAAGTAGTGGTCAGGGCCTGCATCTGTCTATTGGTAATTGTCTGAATATAGTCCTGTAAGAACCGTGAGAAAGTCTGAAGAGGCATGGCTTGAAGACAAAGAAGAAAATACAGACAAGAGGCACAGTTAGTGGAAGAAGCCACAAGGCCCAGTCCCAAACAATAGTCAAGAGTCAGACAGGAGCTGTCTAATTTCTGAAGCCTTTTCTGTCAGTCTTTGGGTGCATCCAGCAGAATGCCTGAGTGGTTGGTGTAAAAGCAGGATTCTTTCCCAAGGAAGATGTATAACTCACATTTCTCATTCGTTAGGAGATCTAAACCTCTATGGTTTTGGAGGATCACTGTTGCCAGGGAGTCTATCTGGTTCTGTAAGGTTAGAATGGATTCAGCTATTTTCCTGAGACTGTCAGAAGATCTTGGCAGAGGGAGCAATAGTAGGTCAGATCGCAGGTGAGCCTGCTATGTGTAGCAGCAATGATACCTAACCAATAAGCAGGGATGTTAACTGGATGGCTTTATGTTGTCAGACCTGGGCTTTGATGGCAACTGGCAGGCTCTGGTTTCTAGGGCAATGTCTAATTTGGGGCTGAGTTATGTCAGTATGCAGGTGTTGGTCCAGGCAGTGAAAAGGCACAAGCAAGTGAGGTCACACAGTGGAAGAAAACCCCTTGACTGGGTAGACAGAATTGGTGGTGGATGTTATGTGTGACTCTTTTATTTTCTCTTTCCCAGATGCCCAGGGTACCTGCTAGAGCAGCAGCTGTCAGGGGCTGGAAGGGTTGTTAGTAGGGGATTTGACAAGTGCCTACTGTTGTTTTCCATCATAGGAACAATCTTCTGTTATCTCTTAGGAGCCATTAAGAGGAATGTCAATGGTAAGCAAGAAGAGTCAATGTGAGGGAGTGGGAGATTGATTACAAAGAATTCATGGGAGTATGGACATCCATGGGACATGACATCAGTTGTAGAACTCTGTGTTGAGCAATGGTGCTATCCCAACCTTGGGAGGGCTGGAAAAGTGGGCATGCTGAATGAATGGGGCATCCTGAGCAATTTGGTAGCTGTCATGATTGCCTGTGGCCAGTAACAGTAACATATGTTTACACTGATGGGGGAGCAGGTGTCCTAATGATATACCAAAGGACTGATTATGCTGAATATGAACAGTGGCTGGAAGGTCAGACTAGTCAACGGTTATGGGGCCATATATGGGCTTAAGTGAGCTCTCATATTTAGAGGTGTTAGTGAAATAGAACTGCGAAGAGTCAGGCCATACATCCCAGGAGGTAGTTGGTCCAGTCAGTGATAGAGGAAGTGATAATGCTTTTGTTGAGGAGTGAGAGTGAGTCCTTCATTTTGTGTTGAGGGTAGTATATGAGATTAATAAGGACCCAGACCTGGACGGGATGGGTTGAGGGAACTGGAATGGCATACATTTTGCCATAGATATGAAAACACAAAGCCAGCAATTTTTGGCTGAGGCAGGATTAGAGTGGTTTAGTAAGGAATGAGTTAACTGCAGAGTCTTGCAGAGATAGTTAGGGACCATCAGGACAAGCTCCAGGGGTGCAAACATGGTGCACTGAAAAAAGAAGAGGGCTAACCAGTCCAAAGGTTGTGGAGAAGGAGAGGGGAGGGGCCTAACTAGGGTGAAAATAATGTGAGCATGAGAAAAAGATTCCATCCCTGTGGCAAAGGACAAGTGAGTTGGAACCCCAGCAGAATTGACAGTAAAATCCACAGGAAAATGGGTTATAGTTTGAGAGTGTTTAATGTTCTATGATTCAATAGGAGGAGGGCAAAAAGGAAGGAAAACAATATGATCTCCTTTGGGGAGAAGTCATACAGAGTGCACTATAAAAGGAGAACTAGTATCCAAGTGAAGAATGACCTGAGGGTGGAAGTCTGAGGATGAAACCAGGTAAGATCAACCTAGACTGATACATGGAAGTAGGTGAGGTGGCAGGAAATGCAATGGCAAAGCATTGTGGAAATCAGATCAGCCTGAGGGAAGTAGTGGAGATCTCTTGAGACTCCCTGGAGGAGCAGAGGTCAGGTGAATTGTCAGCAGGGCACAGTTTTGTCCTGGAATGATGCACTCACTGCAGAGGGTCTTGCAGATGAACAGCCACTGAGACGCTATAGAGAATCTGGAAAGGACCTGTCTACTTGGGTTGTAGGGACTAGGGGTTTAAATCTTTAATCAAGACCAATTTGTTAGCCAGGCTATCCTCAGAAGGGTGATTGTCAGGAGAGGGCAAGAGAAGGTTAGCAGTGTGCTGTATTGCTTTTCAGGCTTGTTACAGAACTGGGAGATAATCTCTGATAGAGCTGGTTTGTGGGCAGAGTAGAAAGTTATGGCCATATAAAAACTCAAATGGGCTGTTTTCCTATGCTCTCAGGGAGTGGCTCTAATGTGCAGGAGAGCAATTGGGAGAAGAGAAACTTAATCTTTGCAGAGTTGAAGTTTAAAGAAGTGAGTTTTAAGGAGACTATTAACTCTCTCTACTTACCAGACTTTTGAGGTCTGGGGGTGTACATGGACATTCAATTGGACCCCAAGACATTTAGACTCTTCTTGGGTAATTTGATTAATAAAAGGTTGGCCATTATCTGATTGAATGGAGATGCAGAGGCCAGATTGGGGGAGGGTATCGGCTAGGAGCTAGTGGATAATGGCTGAGGCCTTTTCTGAGCCTGTGGGAAAGGCCTTCACCCATCTAGTGAAAGTATCTACCCAGAGCAGGAAGTGTTTTAGCTTTTGCACTCAGAATGTGTGGATGAAATCAATTTGCCTGTCCTGAGTTAGAGAAAAGCTTCACACTTTGTCTTGGTTACTTTTCCCTGGTTGCTGAGACAAAATACCTGATACCCAAAATTAGGGAAGGATAGGTTTATTTGGCTTACAGTTTTTGGAGGCTTCAGTCCATAATCAGCTGGCTCCAAGGTAAGGTGGCATGACACTGGAACAACACTTCAAGGCAGCAGCCCAGCAAAAGCAACCAGAGTCAAAAGAGGCCAGAGCAAGCCTCTTTGCCTCCCTTATATTGTACACAGGACACCCCTTCTCTCCACGGTGGGTGTAGCTTCACAAACATCCTTGCCTTCCTTTGCACAGGATGAGGTTATTTACAAAGTAAAAACCCTGGCTCCCTGCTGAGTCTCTCAGTTAAACTTCTAAACTTCTCAAGTTGACACAATGTATCAACCATAACACACTTAATGGGTAGGAAAGGGAGGGGGCCTCAGAAAACCCTTAGATGTGATCACATGGCAGACAGAGCATTGAGCAGTGACAGTTTTAAGAAGAGTTTTCCAAGAGGGAAAGTAAGAGGCTCAAGAAGCCAGGTTGAGGGTTCGTAGACTGTGTGAAATTTGCCATGAAAAGATTAAAGAATGCAGTGGGCCTTCAAAGAGGGAGAACAATCTTTCTCTGACTTAGGAACCATCTCTGGTGAGAAGGTCTAGGTATTGTTGACATTCAGAAGGGGAAATATGCTGGAATTATGCCAGAAAGGGTTAAATATTGACCATTAGTGTTATAGGTAACTGAATTAAATAGAAATATTCTAGACAGACAAAGCTAGGTGCTTGAAGGAGCCAGTGCAGAAGACTAAATACCTTACAACTGTGGGGGAGACAGACACCTCTACTGTGGTCAGACCTCATGACAGAAGATCAATCAAATACACCCACATCCTAAGGACTGGTATTCTAAATGGGTCCCTATCACCCTGATGAAGACTGCAGTCACCATCCCAACCTACTACAGGAAGAGTCACTATTCTGTATTCATGCCTACTTGCTACTTGACTCACTTTCCCATTTCCCCCATTTTAATCAGTTTTACCTGTTCAATTAATCTTATTGTTTGACCATAGTTCTGTCCCACCTCATGCCCACCTTGTGAGTTTCCATGTTTTCCCCACCTTAGACCTGCTTCACTTTGTCGTTTTACTCTATAAGAGTCCTAGAAAAGACAGTCTTTGGCAACCCACTTGGGACCCCTTCTCTCTCTTAGATGAAAGATTTCTTTCTCTCAATAAATGTATCCTGCTCTTAAACTCTGTTGTTCCTAAAATTCATTCTTCTATTTTAGAAAATACAAACTTGTACTGGATATAGAGTAGGTTGGGAGTTTCATTCCCCTATATCATTAGGGCTTAGTAGGGAAGGTCAGCTGCCTCTTTAGCAGTTTTTTCTGTAAAGGTATTTCCAGTGGCTAAGAGATCTGAAAGCGTTTGGTGCCCTCTGCAATGGAGTACTCCCACCTGAGTCAGCAATAGGGCAGCTGGAAGAAGGGCTTTAATGAGTAAGCTGTTAATGATTGAGGACCCCAAGAAGGTGAGAAATCCTCTTTCTACCAGGATGGTAGCATGATTATGCAATATATGGAATGTGTACCTCAAATCTATGTAGATATTAATTTGTAAGCCCTTAGCCTAAGTAGGTGCATGGGTTAGATCGACTTGTTCAGCCTGCTGAAAAGTGGTGGATGGAGGGAGAGCTGTAGCTTCTATGGTAGAATCATGGGAGATGATAGTGCATCCTCCTCTAGCATGGGAGTTGGGGTGGTCTTATATGAATGAACTTCTGTCAGTGTACCAGGTTGTGGTTAGGGCTTGGAAGAGGGAAGGCAGAGATGTGAGAGAAAGGGGAGAGTGCTAGGCGAATTAAGGACATACAGTCATGTGACTTTGACCCTTTAAAGGGAGGCAGACTAATGAAGTAAGAGGCTGCGTTAACATAAGGGCTGAAGGAGATGGTAACTGTGGGAGTTTCTAAAAAAGTGCATAGAACTGAAAAAGTGAGAGGCAAAGAGAAAGTATGAGAGGGGAAATGAAGTCATGAATCCTTGAAGATTAAGGGAGAGGTAAAGTGTGAGTGGAGCATATCTAGTGATTTTAAGTGCCCCTGGGAGTATCAGCAGCAGCAGCACGCAGGTATGATGGCTGGTCTAAGATAGCAGGGTCAAGCTGTGGAGACAGGAATGTGATGGGGCATGAGCTTGGACCCTGTGATGGCACTGCTACTACACATCCCCTATGTTCAGTTGCCTGAAGATTAAAGCATTGGGTGGAGTCTGGAGGGCTAAGGAGGAGGATGCTTTAAGGGCCTCTTTTAGGATAGGCAAGGACAAGTGAAGAAAGGTCTTGTGATTTAAGGGCACAAGAAGGTCTACTTCTCCAAGTATATAGAGGAGTTTAGTGAGAGGGGCAAATCAGAGAACCCAGATGCGAAAGCATCCCATTAGGTTTAGAGAAGAGAGGAGTTGTTGGGTGGTATGGATTGGAATCTGGGAAATCAAGTGGATGCAGTATGGAGGTAAGACTCTGGTATGTGTGTGGAAAATGATGCCCAGAGAAGTGACAAATGGGGAGACATTAAAGAGAGACATGATATCCCTTGGTATTTGGATGCTGCAATAATGAGTCTTTATGGGATGACTCATAAGAGGAGCTGCAGAGAAGAATGCAATCTACACACTGTATGAGGTGAGATGAGAGGGGTGAAAGGAAAGTAAATCACATGCAAGGGACTGATCAAGTAGTGGAGGCTGTCCCAGAAGCCCTGAGGCCAGACAATTCAGATTAACTGCTGGGACTGATGAGTGTCAGGGTCTCTCCAGGTGAAAGCAAAGAGAGCTGTGAGGAGGAGTGCAGGTGAATAGTGAAAAAGGGGTCTTTTAAGTTTAAGACAGAGTAATGAGTGGCAAATGGAGGGACGGTGGACAAAAGTGTGTAGGAGTTAAGTACCATAGGTCTATGAGAAGGACAATCTTTGAGTTTATCAAAATTGACTGCCTTATGGACCACCTTGCAAAGTCCGTTCTGCTAGGCAGGAGACCATCTGATATCAGTGTAGTATGTCTTCAGATTCTGCTTGATAGTTCCCGTTTGGGTTTTCTTGGGGTAGAGCTTCAGTGCCCACTGGAAGGTGAACCTGAAGGATGTGCTACTGATCCCCACAGGAATGGGCCAGGGACTTCATTCATCCAGATGCCAGTTAATTTGGGAGAGATCTGTCAAAGAGAAAGGACCTGAGCCCTAATTATTCCCATGGCTCTCACCACTCCATGAAGTAGGAACCAGGGAGTGGAAGACAAGTTTCTGGGCCCAAATGGTAATCCAGGTCAGCTATGAGGTTGGGTAGTGCTGTATGGAGGAGGATTGGAGTCAAGGGGAAGTGTTGGAGAGGACATGCATATGGTTGGCAGGAGGCCCTGCATGAAGGGAGAGGGTGACTACAGTGGTGGGAAGCTCTGGGGCAGAAGGAGTGGCCATAGTGACAGGAGGCTCTGGGGGAGGAAGAGGAATGATAGCAGTGTAAGGTATTCTGGGGGAGGGGGAGGAGTGGTGGCAGTGGCAGCAGATGCAGAGAGTAGCCACAGGAGAGCAAGGTCACTTGAATCTGTTGTCAGAAGTCTGTGTCTGGTGGAGACGGGAGAGAAATATTGGGGACCTGGCCTAGATCCCCAATCTCCCGAACAAGTGTACAGTGAAGGCTCAAATAAATGAGACAAGTGGTGTGGTTTAAGCCTCCAGGAGGATCAAAGCCCCTTGCAGAGTTCTTGACTCTGAGGCTATCGTGAGGGCTAAGACAAAGAGCCTCTCTCGGCCATCCGAAGTTAATTTTTATAACAAATGAAGAGAGGATTCTGAGGAAAGCAGGGAATGAGCAGGACCTTGGGAGTCATTTCAAGGACTTCTCCAAGTAGTAAATTGTGCCAATTTTAGGAGAACTGTCTTATCTCCATGATGACATTTACAGTGGGAGTGAGATGTTTGCAGGTGCGCAATTTCTGCTATTCAGAGTCTCTTGAGTCTGAGCCAGGCATCGTTGGTGGTGACCTTATCTTGCCCTTTGAGGTATCTCTGGCCTCATCAGCCATTGCAGACCTCCGCCAGGACCAGTGATTCATAGAGGTTCATTTACAATGAATCAGCTCCCATCACCAGGCATGGAGCCTAGGCCTTGGACAGGCTCACAGATAAACAGAAAGCCAATTAGTTAATATTAAATCCTGCTCAGAGCTGCTTCATAGTGGTCTCCAACAGAGAAGGATATGAGCGGTTTCTCATGAGATGCACAAAGTTGGATTGTTATGGAGTGTAAACAATGCCTGGACTCAGGTCACTTCTGACATTGTCTATTTCCTGCAGAATAGAGAAATCAAAACTCTCATTTTCTAGCCAGCAGGAGTCATTGTCTCATTTTTACTGTGGCCATAAAGGGTTACAGAAAACTATTAGGCATTTGGGCTTCATATGGGGTAGAGGTGAAGAAGTTTCAGGTTTTGTAAGAGGCAGGTTAGGGGAGAAGAAAAGGGGATAGAAAAAGGAATATTTCCCATGGAGAGCAGAGAGAGGTACAAGACCACAGTCTTAATAACAAGGCTGTTATTCCAAACCATCCTCCAGTAGAAGATCTCTATACAATTCTCTCCCAAATTCTAGAGGATACCAATTTGTTGTCAGTATTAGGTTTAAATTTAATTTATATTTAAAAGACACATTCTTCTTCATTCCACTACACCCATGCTCTCAGTTTCTGTTTGACTTTGAATGGAAAAATCCTATTATAAAAAAAACAACAATATGCTTGGACAGTTCTCTCACAGTGATTTAGAAGCAGTTCTGATCTTTTTGCTTGAATACTAAAAAAAAACCTTTAGGAACCTAAAGATAGAACAATGAACCATACTACAGTACGCAGATGATATTATAGTTTGCAGCCCAACTCAGGAACTGTGTAGCCATTATACTGTACAAACTTTTAACCTTCTAATGAAGAAGAGATATCAAATCTCTAAAGGAAGTCTCCGGAAAGCTCAATATCTGGGATATGTTCTTATACCTGGGGAATGACAGCTATCTAGGGACCAGATCCAGGTTATCTGTGACCTTGGGCATCCTGCCAGCAAACAACAACTTTGTTCATTCCTAGGAATGGCAGGTTTTTGTAGGATCTGTCTACTTAATTTTGGACTAATAGCAAAGCCTTTATAGGAAGCAATAAAAGGTGTTTAGTCTGTGTTCTTAGAATGGACAAAAATAACTGAAAATGTCTTTAGAAAAATAAAGCATGCCCTTACTCAGACTCCATCACTGGGAATGCCTGACTTTAAAAAAACTTCCCCTATGTTATAAAAGGGAAGAATTGCTTTCTGGGTTTTGACCAAAAGGCCGGGACAAGAACATTGCCCAGTGGTATACTTTTCAAAGAGGTTAGATAGGGTGGCTGCGGGATGACTACCCTCACTGAGAGCAATAGCAATTATAGCTGTACTAACAGAAGATGCTACAAAGTTAACGTTGAAACAGAGACTAGAAGTTATTACTTCCCATCAGTTCAGAGCTGTGAGGCTCCTGAAGTTAAAAAAGCTTGTACCACATTTAACCATGCTTCTTTGATGCCTACAGACTAAAAGTTTAGTCACTCTTGTGAACCAGTAATCTCTCAGACTCATGCAAGCAGGAAGGACATCACTGACTTAGCCCTCCGAGATCCCTGAAGAGGTTTGGTTCACTTATGGAAGAAGTTTTGTCTGAGAAGGACATAAAAAGCAGGTTATGCAGTTGTCAGCTTACAACAGGTCCCTGAAGCTAAGCCTCTTCCCTCGGGAATATCTGCTTAAAAGACAAAACTGGTAGCTCTTACTCAGCTATTGATATTAGAAAAAGGCAGAAGGTTAAATATCTATAGACTCCAGATATGCCTTTCGGGTACTACATGCCTATGCTGCAATACTGAAAAAAAGAGGAACATTCTCAAAACAGGGCTAGTTACTTACAAATAATTAATCACCTAAAAAACAGAGACAGGAAAGTCCACAACTCCCAGAGGCAGTCCATCTTCCCAAATGGGTTGCATTCATGCACTGTAAAGGACACCAAAGAAATATGTCTGAAGTCTGCCATGATCTGTTTCTTCTTTACAGTGCTCCTTTGCTATGCCAACCCTGCCTTGGAGCCAGTCAACTATTAACTTAAAACTTTACAAACTGTGAGTTAAATAAATCTTTCCTCCCTTAACTTTGGGTGTTACGTATTTTGTCTCAGAAATGAGAAAAGTAGCTAAGACACTATCTGTCCAGAAAAGGCTACTGAGATATTCAAAGTGCTTCTTAAAGAAATCATCCCCAGATTTGGGCTACTGTAGTCTCTCCAGAATGCTAGTGGTCTTTTCCTTTCAAATGAATCAGGGTGTGACAAAGGCTTTAGGAATAAAGCGCTACCTCCATTTCACTTGGCAGCCTCAATTCTCTGCAAACTTAGAGAGAGCCAACTGCACCGTGAGGTGTGCTCTTGCCTAATTTTGCCAGAGATGTCTGAATCCTAGCTCTGTCTGAGCCCTTTGAGATGTTGAATGTAAGACCATTTCTATCCTCTGATATGTAGTCCATAGACTACACAATTCTTACAATATCTCATCAATGTGGAATAAGTACAACTGGCCATCCAAATGTATGAAAACAGAGGCCTCCCAGCTCCTGGCCTATGGAGATCACCCAGTGTCCACCTTGGAGAACCAAGCCAATAAAAACAAAACAAAACAAAACAAAACAAAAAACAAAATGCAAAAAAAAAAAAAAAGGAAAAAACGAAAGAAACTTTAATAAATGCGGAGTGTGACTGAAAGACTGAAGTCAGAGACATAGTATTTCTGTTACTAAGTATATCATTCTAAGAACACCTATTTTCTCCTAAGTATTCCTATAATTTAATTTTAATCTTTTTTTTTTTTTTTTTGGAACTGGGGATCAAACACGATCTCTCACTTGCCAGGCAGGTGCTGTTCTGTTGAGCTATGTCCCAGCCCATTAATTGCAATCTTATATTGAGTAGTTTTTAAAAATTACAATGGTTTTGAATTTCTTTGGGAAGTTTCCAGTGTGAAAAAGAAAAGAAAATGTGTGACTTGTTTTCCTGAAACAATGGATGCAGAAATTGAGACAAATTTCCTCTGCTTGTTGAAAAATAGCTACTCAAAATTAATAGATAATATCATGTTTAATGGTAAAAGACTGAACTTTTTCTAAGATCAGGAACAAAACAAAAATATTCAGCTTCAATATTTCTATTCAACATTATCCTGTATGTCTTGGCCGAGTCAGTAAAATAAGAAAAATAATGGTGTAGATACTGAAAGAAATAAAGAAACAGTTTATATTAGTAGATCACATGCATACATACATATAGTGTAGGATATGTTGCATCTATAATTCATTGTGTCAGTTTCAATAAATTTATTTTATTGATGCAATGGATTTTTATTGAAACAAAAGTATGTTAAAAATTTTATTTTATTTTTATTTTTTTAATTTATTTAAGCAAAAAAAAGGCATATAACAAAGACAAAAAGCAAAAGAGACAAACAAATGACTAGAGTAAATGCACAACAATAACATTGCAGGTTTACAAAACAGGACGATAGAAACTTGACAATGGTTGCAATATTGCGTATCGTTATCTTTAAAATGGTTGTTTACATTAACAGATATAGACATGTAAAATTGATCTAATCCTATGAGCATTAATTGTTCCTTCTCAATAACGAATACATTCAGCAGTGTGTTCATTTTAGTTATCTTACATATACATATATACAGATTTATATCTTTTCCTTTTCCCTTCCCTCTCTCCTCCTTTTCCCTTCCCAATTACTTTTGCTCTTTGAGCTGTTTTTACCCTTACATAGTATTTATTATAGATTTTGGATCATATATACTTTTTCAGTTTCTTACACTAGGGAGACAATACGGTATTTACACATGTGGGTTTGATTTATCTCACTTAAGAGTATGGTCTCAAGTCGTGCCCATTTACTTAGAAAAGTCTCAATGCAATCTTTCTTAATAGCTGAGTAGTACTCCATTGTATAAAAATACCACATCTTTTTTATCCATTCTTTGATTGACTAGATTTTGTAAGTCTGTTTAGGACCTTGTTCAGTTCCATTGATTCATGTGTTTATCTTTTCCAATACTAAACTGTCAATCTAGAATAATCCTTAAAATTGAATAATAGGATTTTCTTAGCTTTGTTTTCTTTCTTTTGTTTTCATTAATTTTCTTTATTATTATATGTAATATTGCTTCATTAGAACTTTAAAATTCTGCTTTATATTATTTCTTTAAAACTGTAATAGATTTTTTTCTTTTAAACAGAAGAAAAGTAAGAAACCAAAGCAAAACAATTTCACAACCAGTCAATAGGAGAGTAACAATAATCTGAACATTGCATATTGTTATAGTCACAGCAGTTGTTTAGGGTATAAGATATAGACATGAAACATTGTCCAGAAAATTATTAGCACAAAACTTTTGCCTCAACAAATCAAGAGAAAGCAGCTATACGACTATCTTTTTGTTATGATTGCTCTATTATTTTCAAATAAACATTTTACATTAAAAATGAAATCTAAAGATGGCCCTGTGAAAACTACCTTTCACTCAAAATTGTTTTTCTTTAACTCTCTTAACTAACTTTTTATATACATAGATTTTCTTTCAGTTCATCACACAAGTGCAACAATATGACAGTTATGTATGTGTGACTTATTTAGTTCACTGAGAAGTATATTTTCAATACTCATCCATTTAAGAGTGCAAATGTCTAGTTTCTCATTCTTTGCAGCTCAGTAATATTCCATTATATAGAAATACCACATCTTTATTGTCCATTCCTCAGTCGAGGGGCATTTAGGTTGTTTCCAAGATCTAGCTATTATGAACTGGGCAGCTATAAACATAGGTGCACATATATCACTGTGGTATGATGTTTTAAATTCTTTTGAGAAGACACCCAGAAGGGAAATAGCTGGGACTTCCAATCCTAGCTTTTTGAGGAATCTCCACACTGACTTCCACAGTGGTTGCACCAACCTGCATTCCCACCAACAGTGGAGATGGGTTCCTTTTTGTCCACAGCCTCTCCAACATTTGTTATTGGTTGACTTTTTAATACTACCCATTCTTTCTGGGGTGAGGTGGAATCTCAGTGTTACTTTCATTTGCATCTCTTGAATGGCCAGAGCTGTTGAGCATTTTTCACGTATTTATTTGCTGTTTGTAATTCTTCATCTGAGAAGTGTGTTTTCATCTCAGATGCCCATTTTTGGATTGGGTCTTTAAATCTTGGAGGACTGATTTTTTTAAGTTCTTTATACTTTCTTGATATTAATCCTTTATCTGAGGGACAGCTGGCAAACATTTTCTCCCAGATTGTGGGTAGTCTCTTCACACTGTTGGTGGTTTCTCTAGCTGTGCAAAAGCTTTCCAGTAGGATGAGATCCCATTTGTTGATTCTTTGCAATAGTTCCTGTGCAGTCTGGCTTTTATTCATAAAGTCTTTTCCTACACTAATGACTTCAATGACTTACCTACTCTATCTTCCTGCAGATTTAATGTTTCTGTTTTAATGTTGAGATCTTTAATCCATTTAGATTTTAACTTAGTACATGGTGAAAGATATGGGTCCAATCTTAATCTTTGGCATGTGGAAAACCAGTTTTTCCAACACCATTTATTAAAAAGGATATCTTTCTTCCAGTGAATGTGTTTGGCACCTTTGTCAAAGATAAGGTATTTTAGTGTGTCTGGAGTTGTGTCTGGAGTTGTTTCTGGATCTTCTAATCTATTCCATTGATCCTTTGGTCTGTTTTTCTGCCAGTATCATACTGTTTTTATCACAGAAGCTTTATAATATAATTTCAGGTCAGGAATTGTGATGCACCCTATCTTGTCTTTATTGCTCAGGATCGTCCTTGCTATTCTAGGTCTCTTCTTGTTCCAGATGAATTTTAGGATTGTTTTCTTTAATTCTGTATGATATGTTATTGGTATTTTGATTGGGATTGCACTGAATCTGTATAACAGTTTTGGAAGTATGGCCATTTTCACTATATTGATTCTTCCTACCCAAGAGCTTGAGATTTCTTTCCATCTTCTAATATCCTCTTCAATCTCCTTTTTCAGAATACTATAGTTTTTAGTATAGAGGTCTTTTACGTGTTTTGTTAGATTGATTCCTAAATATTTCATTTTTTTGGATGCTATTATAAAAGGTATTGTTTCCCTAATTTCTCTCTCAGTGATATTGTTATTTGTGTACAAAAATTCCATTGATTTTTGAGTATTGACTTTGTAACCAGCTACATTGCTAAATCTGCTTATTAAATCTAGAAGTCTCTTGATGGAATTTTTGGGATCTTCTAGGTAGAGCATCATGTCATCTCCAAATAATGCTAGTTTAACTTCTTCCTTTCCTATCTTTATTCCTTTTACCTCTTTCTCTTGCTTAATTGTTCTGGTTAAAGTTTCCAGAACTATGCTGAATAAGAGTGGAGAGAGTGGGCATCCTTGTCTTGTTCCTGATTTTATAGTGAAAGCTTTCAGTTTCTGTCCCTTTAGTATGTTGCTGACTATGGTTTGTGATAGATAGTTTTTATCAGGTTGAGATAGAGACCATCTATTCCAATTTTCTGTAGAGTTTTTATCATGAATGGGTGCTGGACTTTGTCAAAAGCTTTTTCTGCATCTATTGAGATAATCGTATGGCTTTTATCCTTGGTTTTGTTAATATAGCATATTACATTTATGGGTTTACGTATGTTGAACCATCCCTGGGAGTTTGGCTCAGTGACTTAAACACCTGCTTGGCAGGCACAAGGTTGTGTGTTTGATTCCTGGTACTGACAAAACAAGACAAAGCAAAGCAAACCGGACAATTTTGATTAACAAATAGAACAATATATATTTATAGGACATGTTTTTAAATATGTTTGTATTGTGAAAATCATATTAAAATTAATTAATGGATACACTACTTTTACCCACTTATAAGCTTTTGTTGTGACAACACTTAACACCTACTCATCAAGTTTCACATATGCAAAGCATTGTATTAGTCATTACATTGTACAACAGATCTTTTGAACTTTTTCTCCCTAAGTAAAATTTTGTATCTTTAGCCTCAATCCCTCTCTCCACCATATTAATTTTCAGTTTGCTTTGGCAATATTAACTGCTTTGGCTATGTTAACCGCTTTGCTTTTTGGGGTCAAATATGGTATTTCTCTAAATTTATGTTGTCTTTTTGTTTCATCAGTGTTTTTATAACTTTCGGCACACAGATCATACACATATATTGTTATATTTTATCTACATATGTTATTATTATAATAACTTAAATTGTGGCTTCCAGTAGTCAGTTGTTAGTAGAAAGACATGTTACTGATTTTTGTGTTGGTGCTGTATTTGGTAACCTTGTTAAACTCATTTGTTGGTTCTGGAAGATTGACAGATTTTCAGAAATTTTTCTTTGTAGATAAAAATATTGTCTGCCAAGAGGGACAGTTTTATTTCTTCCTTTCAATATGTGTCACTATTATGATGTCACTAATGAAATATTAAAGAAATATATCAGGATGAAGGAGATTTATACTACATGGAACTAAACTATACACAGAGAGAAAGAGAACTGAAGATGATTAACATAGGGTTAAATATAGAATGTCTTTTCATTATGAAAAATTTTTATGTGAGTGTGTACACCCAAAATTTTAACATTATAGTATGAGGTACTAAATGTTTGAGGAAAACTATGTTAAAGCATTAATAAAGTCTAGAATGCATATTATTTTAATTAAATTGCATCATTATTCAATGATTTTATTATTTGACTACCATTTAACTGGAATTACTAAATGCAATGAAACAGGTGCCTTGGATGGTTAGGCTCCTGATTCAAGCTGTTGAAGATAATGAAAACTCTTGAAAAACACTAGAGAAAAATGTTGAATTACGTATTAGGGAATAACAATTTTAAATAACTGAACTTCTCATCATAAATTATGGAGACATGTGTTCATCAAAAGACAATGGAAAATCATTTTGAAACCAAACAAAAATGATGCATCCAGGACATATCCACTTTAGGATTCAAAGACAAATAGACAACTCTTCTAAAATTAAAGAGTATGCACCATGGCAGAATGGCACTATAAGAAATCCTAATGGAAAATTTTTGGGCTAAAAGGAAATGTTAACAGAATTAAATAAGATCTCTAAAAACATATAAAAGCACTAAATTTTATCAAATTCTGAATAAATACAAAAACCTACATTTTTGATGTAACTATAATGACAATATATAAAGCCTTGTTTTGAAGTTTATAATGTATCAAGAGAGCAATATGGTCAGTACACTTATACAGTCTCTATACTTAACATCAAATGATGTTCCACTAACTCAATTAGTCTGTAAAAATTTAAAGGTGTACATTTACCCCTAGAGCAAGCATTTAAAAATAATCCAAATTGGGATAACAAAAAATTCAAATAATTTCTTAAAACATTTACAAAACTAATCATGACAAAATTTTGAGTAGTTCAAACTGAGGTAATTTTTTGCATTACTTTATATATAGTAGGTACATAATTGTTATAAAGTGTCATAACTATGAACTACCTGCTGTATTTTTTTCTTTTGTACTTATTAGTATTTTTAGTCATTTGTAAAGGAAATGCTTTGTATTGCAACATTGTAACATATGAAAGACTAAAGTTGTGATTAGTGAAGTATTGAAAAGCATTAGATTTGTAATAATTTGAAGAATCAAAAGAATAATAAAAATGAATTGTTTAGGTTTTATTCAATTATTCAGAAACTTCTTGTCCTCTTGCTATGTCTGTTTCATTCAAACTCAGTGTCTGTGGGTGATTAAATGTTTGGTAATCTACTCAGGGGATATCCTTATAGAACGATGTTTTATTATTATTGAGATATTATGCAGTTTTAGCATGTCATCTACACAGAACGAGTTAAATTATTCCCTTAGTAGGAAACCAGTGAAACAAAAAATGTCGATTTTCTATGAAGTCACAGAATATGATCATAGAAAACCTTTAAAAATTTTGTGTGAGATTTTTCCTTTCTCAAAATGCTATCTGCAGAGTTTGTGTATATTCTAGAGTACTGAAGAGAATACTAGAGACCATGCATTATTCATTTCCTATTGTCTTCGACTGTTTTTGTACAATAATCACAGGGTTGAGGAGGTATGATGAGAAGGTGTTCATTCTCTTTGAATATACTTTTTTGGGTATTTTAACAGTTGGTGGGTAAACTCATTTTTAAAAGTATTCCAAGGTTTCCAGAATCTTTTAACACCATTTTCCCCAGATCATTGAAATCATGCATGGTGGCATGACTTTCCACTTTTGCTAGCCTTTGTGTTATTTTGATAGCCACCATTTTTTCTTTTAGTGCTCCTATTGATTATTACTTATTCTATGTATTAACTTTCTTCTAATACCATTATAATGTATTTACAGTAAAATAGGAAATGTGTCCTTAAAATGGCCTCAATCCATTTAAATGAAATATTTTTCTTTGTAAATTATGACTGTAAAAGAACCAACAATTTTTCACCCAATAGTTTTGTAAAACAAAACAATTGAATCCTCCAGAGAGCCTTTTCAATTTTCCAAAGGTCTGATAGGTCTACTAATTAAAATTTCTTCTGTGATTTATTTTTCTTTCTGCATTACACCACACAATACCTTACTGTTGAGAAGAACGTTTAATCCCTGGTGAATATCTTGTGGAGGGACTGCCCATCACTCTACTTTCCCATCCCAGGAGAGAATTTCTCTCAGGACTCATCCCAGGTCTATTTGTCAGTTTAATCAATGAAAAAGTACAGCAAACTGATGCATAAGAAAAAGACATAAGCTACCATTTTGCTAGTGTTTGTACATGTTAGAAATCTGAGTCATGAGCTGAACATCGAAAAAAGGCAATCTGTATTGCAGAAAAAAATCTTGTTAAACAAAGGTTTGTTTCTTTTCATGTTTTTGTCTCCTCATAAAAGTCCTTGAATTGATGATAGTGTTTACTAAGATGCAAAATAATAATCATTCCTGATAATGCTTCATATTTAATTTTTTTCTTCTTCATGCCCCTTTCTTTTAGATAATTTTGCTTATATTTCTTAATGTTTTCTTGAAATTTCTATTGAAACTAGGGAATTGTTAGTGTAGAATATGAACTTAATGAAAATTTGATGTTTTATAGTTTAATAGCTCTGCTAGAAGTTATTGTCACCATCCTTCTGTCTTCTGAAATCAATTGGTAAATATTTCTGCTAGTATTTAATTGTTTTCAGGAAGGTTGACTGTTGTACCTGGACCAATTTTGCTCTACTATATTATTAAAGTATACTTCTGAAGATCAACATATCTGAAGGGATTTATCCAGCTTAAAGTGAAAGGTTCAAACTGCCTGGGGGATAGTGATGAGAAGAAAAAAATTTACCGGAGGCATTTCATAATTATACATTTATAATTTAACCAATTCATTGTATGATTTACAAATATGTATGTAATTATAAATTTGTGTAACAATAAGCAATATTTCTATAGTATTTATAATTGTTAAAAAAGACATTTTCACAGCATATAAGTTATTTAATTCCTCATTGGCCAATTTTCTTCTCCACCTTTGGTAGATTATTGAAGAATAAACTAGTGGATTCCTCAATTCTAAGACTATGCAAGTCATTAAGATGCTTTTTAGTGTCTGAGTTTCCTCATAAAACTAGAGTAAAAATTTATTCACATCTCTATTGATTCTTTCGTTTTTAACAATATTTTGTAGCTATAGTAACATGAGTTTAACATACATTAGAAGCTTATTTAATGCATATTTACTCTTTTTATTATTTGTATATTCAGCCCTTTCAAAAGTGTTCGTGTGTTTTCTCTTTCCATAAGCTTATATATTTACAATTATAATCAGTTTTTTTTAAGACATAAATATCTCTGCTAAGGAGTGTAAATGTCTTCACTTGGATTTTTATGCTTAGAAAGAATGAAAGAGAGATAAAAGCATGACATAAACAAAGAAGAGAGGAGGGAAGGAAGAATGACAAAAGTCTTTAGAAAATATAAGCAAACACTACTACTGTTTTTAGCAGATTAATTTCTCCACTAAAATTTGTGTCCTTATAGGGACAAAAATAATTGAAGAAATAATGCAAAGAGGTTAATTTTCAAAAGACGAAACTTCTGTTATGTATGATCTGCAGTTTTTCTTCTAATGTAAGAATTCCTTAATGTTATACATTTTTTTCTATAGAAAATAAAAGCTCAACTAGCTATTAAAATAAAATTAAATATTAATTAAAATTCTTACATTCTGAAGTATGTTGTATATTCAATAGATTATATCTTTTGAAGTAGATTGTAATATCTGTGAGAAACAACTATCACTAAGAGAGGTAAATTTTAATAGAAACAAATTGATGATAAAATCAAGAATCAAAAATAAAACAACTCCCCACGACCATGCTTTCATTTCCAGTCCTTTTTGTGTAATCTTCATTTCCTCAGAGCACACTTAAGAGTGTCGATCAGGATTATTTGAAGACAAGTGTATCTGAAAATGTTTACCAATCAGATTAAACTATGCAGTAAAAAGGCTTTTTAAGAAAGATAATCTCATTTTTATTTTCACTAATGTGTTAAAAAATATTGAGAATATGACAAATTTTCTTCATGCTAGTTTATCAATTGTTTTTACTAAAATAGGTACAGTAATCTGATCAAACATTTGTTTCATCTTTACTATCACTGCAGTTCTACCTATCTCAGTTATGAAGAATGAGCTGAATAGGAATTACTCAGAGGTGACTGAGTTTATTCTTTTGGAATTTAGAACCCCTCACAAGCTACAGATCCTCCTATTCTTACTGTTCCTGGTAATTTACATGGTCATTGTAGCAGGAAATGTCAGCATAATAATTGTCATTAAGATGGACTCTAAACTTCAAATACCCATGTACTTTTTCCTTAAAAACTTGTCCTATTTAGATCTTTGCTATGCCACAGTTATTGCACCCAAAACCCTAGCCAACTTCTTGAGCAACGAAAAGAAGATTTCATATAATGGCTGTGCAGCACAATTTTTCTTCTTTGCCTTGTTTGTCACAGCTGAGTGTTTTCTTCTGGCTGCAATGGCCTTCGATCGATTCTCAGCCATTTGCTACCCTCTCCTTTACCCTGTGCACATGTCACACAAAGTCTGTGTTCAATTGGTAGCTGGATCTTATATCTGCGGATGCATAAATGCAATAGTGCAGACAAGTTTCACATTGAGGTTGCGTTTTTGTCAAGAAAACAGACTGGACCATTTTTTCTGTGATGTCCAAGCACTGATCAAGATTTCTTGTGTTGATACCTTTGTAAATGAAACTGTGCTGTTTATTCTCTCTGCTTTCATCGTCATCAGCACCACAGTAGCCATTCTGGTGTCCTATGCATACATCCTGTCCTCTGTTCTGAAGATTCCCTCAATCCAAGGCAGGAGTAAGACCTTCTCTACCTGTGGTTCCCATATAGCAGCAGTGAGTTTATTCTATGGAACTGTGTTCTTCACATATGCTCAGCCTGGGGCCATCTCTTCACCAGAGCAAAGCAAGATAGTAGCTGTGTTCTACACACTTGTAATACCAATGCTGAACCCTCTAATATACAGTCTGAGAAACAGAGATGTGAAAGATGCTGTGAAAAGAACATTATGTGAGAAATGTTGCTCTCAGTGACATTTGAAAAATAAATACGCAGTGCAAACAGTTCAGTTTTCAAGGGTTCTAGTCACTATTGTTACTGTGAAACTATGTCAAAGATATTTTTATATGTGGCAATGAATGTCAACCTCCATTTTTATAAAATGATATTTCTAGTAATATAGGTACAGACATGATTATTTTATTTGCCTAGAATTCACAAATCACATAGATTCAATTTATGATATAGCAATTATATTTTAATTTTATTTTGACTAAGAAGTAAATTTTAAAAGTTGTTCTTATATATTCATTAAAAACTGTGTATTATTTAAAGGGTAAGTTTATGTTTTTTACAAGGTCAAATGTACTGAGTTGGTGGCAAAATAATAATTGAGCATTTTTGAATTAAAGGCTTAGTGTTTCTCCAAATTTCCAGATCTACTTTCAGATGGGCATTTTTCCCAAATTTGCCATGTCAATGAAAATGAGACTCATGAAGTATTTCTCATGAAGTCATTCTTTACATTAAAAATTGTTATAATAATATTTTGCTTGTTTGTATCCTCATTCTCACTCTAAAATATTACATTATATAATACTAAAACTAGACCCTTAAAAAGCATATAATAGACACCACAGATTGTTTTTATTCATTTTTTATTTTAAAGTGAATATAATCAAACAAAATAAACATAATAAAGCCAATCAAAACAAAACAATGAAAACAATACAGGACCTTAAAACGAGATAACGAGAATCAACAATGGCTACTAAAATATATCTCATTATCTTCAAATTAGTTGCCCATACCATCGGACATAATAAAATCAAACAAAACAAAAGATAATGGAACCAACCAAAACAAAACAATGAAAATGATACAGGACTTGAAAATAAGATAATAGGAAGCTAACAATGGCTACCATAATGCCTCTTGTTATCTTCAAAATAGTTGTCCAGACCATCAGACATAGGCATGTAAAATTAATCAAACAATACAAAAACTGTTGCTCCTTTACTTCAGTTGTTACCTTTTCAGAAATTTCAGATGTGTGACTTATAATTTCTGTTATGTCTGTGTCTCCTGAACTAGTTCTGTGTGGGCTGGAGGTCTGAGATTATATTTTGCTCCTTCATGACATTTTCCTGTATTCTTCTGAATCAACCTATTTCTGCATCCTGGGTGCTTCCTGCATTGTCTGCCAGTCCCTCAGTACAGTGAGTTTGACTAGGCATCCGGGTTCCTCCAATTCGGGGTTCCTGGGGTGGTGGAGAGACACAGGGTGGTGGTTCACAGATGCTCCACTGAAGGCAATGGGGCCTCAGGGTGTGGCTTTTTCTCTAGGCTGGTGCTAGGCTCACTGGATCTCTCTGGGCCACTGGCACATGACCTGAGGGCGTGGCTTCTTCTCTGGGCCTGCACTGGGCTCATCAAATCTCTCCAGGCTATTGGCATGTGGCCTTGTGGTGTGGTTGCTTATTAACTCCATTTGTTTATAGGTTTGGTTTAGCTCTGATATTTCTTTGCTGATTTTGTGTCCAGTTGACCTGTCAGTCTGTGACAATGGGGTATTGAGGTCTCCCTTTATAATTGTGTTATTCCTTATTTGACTTTCCAGGTCTGTCAATAACTGTTTTATAAACTTAGGTGCTCCTGTATTAGATGCATATGTATTTATGATGGTTATGGCATTTGTGCTGTCTCCATCTTTCTCATTGACCCCAATGAATCTTGTATTATTCTTCTTTGCTTCATCTTTTATCTGTTGGATTGATTTCTCATGGTCTCTTTTTTGAAATATCTTTCTTTTCATGATCACTAAGTACAATTCTATCTTCAAGATTTTAAATTCATTTTATTTATTTATTTGCAGCACTGGGAATCACACTCACAAACTCACACCTGCCAGACAGGTGCTTAAGCCACTGAACCAAACTCCTGGCCCTATTTTTTTGAGGCAGGGTCACACTATGTAGTGCAGGCTGGCCTTGACTCGTGTTGTAGCCCAAGGTGGCCTCGAATACACAACATTCCTTCTACCTCAGCCTCATGAGTGCTGGGATTAAAGGCATGCACCACCACACCTGACTCGATTTGAAATTCTATCCTTTGTTCAATTTGTTGCATATAATTTGAATGAAGGCTTTAATCTCCTGGGTCTCTGTTTGGATCTGTTTCATGGATTCCATTTCTCCCCTATGTAGGGCATTTGTTGTTTTTGTCTTTTTCCAAACTCTTCTATACTCTTATTTGTGTCTTCTGTAATATCTTTGATTTTAAGTACCTGAGAGTTCAGTTTTTCTATATCATTTTCCAATTGTTTTCTCACTTCTGTTATTACCATTTTAGAAAGTTCCAATGTTTGACTTGCAACTTCATCCATCTCATTGAGTTCTAGAACAGCTCTGGGTGGGGTGGGGATCTGGGGCTTCACCCTGCCTATGCATCTTGCCATTCTCCACCCTCTCCTTTTCTTTCGTTTTGTATTCTATATGGATATCCATCAGCCTCCCATAGTATATAACTCTACCATTAGCATTGAGGCCTCTCCCAAGAAGGAAAAGAGATGTTCATCCCACAAGGATGTCCTCAAGATGTAGTTGGTTCTTTGTAGCTATCCCAAGAACCTACCTTCTTCTGTGTTTCCACTTCTGTTATATTGTCCACATTACATCTCGCAGATGTGTGGGATATGGAACTGATTTTGACTTCTGTATGTAAGGGCAATGACTGGTCTTCTGTTGGTGGCGTTTTTCAGAGTCCAACTGCTGTCTCTTTGCTGCTGCTTCTGACACTTCCATGTTGCTGGCTTGCTGATTTCTTTGACCTTCAAATGTGTGTGTACATCTGTGCACTTGGCTGTTTTCCTGGGTTTTGGAGTTCCCATTGGTCTTATAATCTTCTAGCTAGCCATACCATCTGCGGTGGTAATAGAGGAAGCCTAGAGTGTGAACTCACCATCTTCCAGCCAGCCCCACCATTCAGGATGTAATGGAACAGTGCAGAGCACGAACTCACTGTCTTCCAGCCAGCCCCACCATCAGGGATGTAATGGAGGGGCACAGAACATGAACTCAATGTCTTCCAGCTGGCCCCACTGTCCAAAATGTAATGGAGGGGTGCAGAGTGTGCACTCACTGTCTTTCAGCTAGCCCTGCCATCAAAGATGTAATGGAGGGGCACAGAGCACAAACTTACACAGTCATAGGTGGTTTTTAACAACAATTTTTAAATAAAGAAACTGAGGCACCAGATATTAAGTAACTTAATGGAATTGTACTCAACACTTTTGACTGTGGAATTTTAATTATCCAAACATCCATGTACATATGCTAATGCATATAGAATAGTCTAAGTTTCTAATTGCATAGCCTAGAATCAAACACTGTTGAATGGAGATGTAGACATGTCAGTCTTAAGCATTGCAAATTTGACCCATCTATCAATATTCTTGTGATTGTTATTGTTTTAATTTTCTTTCAGTATTTTAATAAATTTTGGTATGGAGTAGTATGCAATTTGAACACAATTTTAGTCATTAGTCTTTTAAAACTTTTCAAAGATACACAGTAAAAAATCATGTAATTTTCAATTTAAAAATTTAGTTAGTTTAAAATTTATTTCCTATGCATCCTCAAGGCTGTACCTGAAGTTTATTCCATCATTATTTTTTTTTAAATAGAGAAGAAATGCAAGTTTTCACTTTACTCTCTCTGATTTTGTTTCTTGAAGATATGTGAATACTGAATGAAAATCTAGGAAGCTAGTTGAGCCAGTGAGAGTGAATTACCTGTCTGAAAAAGCAAGATGGTATGTCACTGCACCTGGTTTCAGTCAGAATCATAGGGAGAACTGGGAGCAAAAAGCAGAGTAAATACATTTGAAAAACTTCAATTTTGTCTAGAACAAAAGCCTGTGTAAAGTTGGGACTAAGGAGTGTACAGTTTTTAAAGATGTTTCTAAAGAGATCAACAATATTACAGAGCCAAGTACATACTTTTACTGCAACAATAGTAATGATACCTTGAGGGTGTCCCAGGAATTAGTAAGATCTCACCCACTGCAGAACGAATGGTACAAGTGTGTAAATCTTTCATTTGTGGAAAGAGCCAAGAGGTCAGCCTGCCAGAGAAAGGTCACCTAGGGAATTCGTTCCCCAAGATTTATTTCATTGTGTTTGTCCATCTAGGTACTCAGGTCAGCAATGGTTCAAAAGGATTCTGTTACTGCTGGAACTGGCAGCAGAACTCATCATTTTTCACATGACATTGATCATGCAGGCATGCAGAATACAAGAGCTTTGGGATCATAGAGGCTTCCACTTAGATTTCAAAGGAAGGCCTGGGAGATAAGGAAATGTGTCATTGGTCAGAGTTCCTTAATGGAAGTCACCAGGAATATGATGTGTGAAGTAGTAAGAGTGAAGCCAAAGCTTCAGTTGACAGCCTAGGAAATGTGAGATGCAGGTCCTGCCCCAACTTGGATGACCTTAGCAGCCAAGCAACACCTCAACTGCCCACCCACTCCCCACCCAGAGGACCTCAGCATTTGAGGGGAGCATCAGTCGCCCCTCTTCCCCACCTAGACAACCTCAGAAGCTGAGGGGAGTCTGTCACACCTTTCCTCCATGAGGACAAACTCAGCAGATGAGGGGACCCTCAGCCACCTCTCCCTCCCACCCAGATGACCTCAACAGCTGAGGAGAGCTTTGGCCAACCCTTAACCTCATCTGGACACCCTCAGCAGCCTACAGGAGCCTCAGTGACTACTTTCACCTCCTTTACTACTTCCATGGGCCAGCAAAAGCTCAGTGAGTTCCCCAGCCCCCAGTAGAGGACCTCAGTGGATCAGAAGAAGCCTTGGGAAACTTCCCCCCAACTAGAGGACACTGGGGGGCAAATGAGAGTGTGTGTGAGTCTTTCTTTCTTACAAAGAACCCTAGGTGTGCTGGTGAGAGGGCCAGTGGGTTCTCCCTCCACTCAGAGAAACCTGGCTCAGCCTGTGAGACACTAAGTGTGCACCTAGTTGGGGCACACACCATGGACATGTGGGTCTGGTAGCCTGAACCAGTCTGAGGCTGCAGTAAAAATATGGGATAAGGGTTGGTTCACATCAATAATCTTAGGACAGTCAGCCTAGCAAGAATATAGCTCTCACCCAAATGACCTACAGAAGAAATTCAGGTGACTGCCCTTACCCCTACACTACAGAATCCCGCAATTGGGTGAACATCAGTCACACTGTAGGACTCTAAGACATGCATGATGGATAATCGAGCTAGTAAGATTGAAAAGGCCAAACTATTGACCAAGAGATGAAAATAATAAAATGAAAAAGCAAAATGCAATCTCAAACCTATAGCCCAGATGAGACAAGTACATGAGACTGAAATGGAGGACATTGGAAGTCACACGGTTGAAATTTCTGTAAAGATAGCAAGTGAAGTAAAGTAAAAAATCCATGAGACTATTGAGGAAATCAGATCAGGAAAAATCTCTCAGGTAAAGAAAAGAAATGACCACCTGAATAAAGGAGTTGCTCTGCATAGTTAGAGAAGACACAGATAAAAAAGTACAGGAACATGGGAAAATGATGGAAACTTTGAAAGAACATTACCGGTAAGAAATAAAATGCATAAAAAATTCAAAGAGATATTCAGGAAATTAAAAACTACATTAAAAGTTGGCAAAACTGCTTGAATGAAACTGGACAGACTTTCAGACCTTGAAGACACAATCATAGCTAGTGATCACAAAAGGAAAAAACTCTTAAAAATAACAAAGGACCATGAAATAACAATTCAACAGCTTCAAAATGATGCAAAGAAAAACAATATAAGACTGACAGGTGTCAATGAAAATGCAGGAGTCAATGCAAATGACATAAACAAATTTGCAGAAGTAACAGCAGAAAATTTCCCAAGCATGGAAAAAGAATCTAATACACAGATAAGTGAGGCACATACAACTCCAAACAGCCATGACCAAAATATATCTACACCCAGACATGTAATAATCAAGATCCCAGAAAATAAGCATAAAAACAGAATATTAAAAGCTTTTCAAGAAAAAAAATACAGATCACCTATCAAGGAAAGCCCATTAGAATCATGACCAACTTCTCAACACAAATCTTCAAGTCAAGATGAGCTTGGAGTGAAGCATTTGAAGCCCTGAAAGAAAATAAATTTTAACCCAGGTTTATGTACCCTGCAAAACTCTTTCAAAATTAATGGAGAAATAAGATACTTCCATGACAAAGAACAACTGAAGAAATTCATGTCCACCAAAAAAACCCTAGAAAAAGTACTGAAAGATATTCTACATAGAGATAAAAATGATCCCAATTCCCAGGATACAAACAGGATGAAACCACCAGGCAAGGCAAGCAATTAAAGAAAGGGGAAAAGCAGAGAACTGACAACAGGAAAGCAGCATAATAAAGAGAAGTCAATACATACCAGTTATAACCATCAGTATAAATGGCCTCAATTCACCCATTAAAAGAAATGGATTGACAGAATGGATCAAGAAATAAGATCTAGCAATATATTGCACACAAAAAACACATCTAACTCAACAAGAAACTCATAGACTGAAAGTCAAAGGACAGAAAACAATATTCAATGCAACAGGAACCCAGAAAAAAGCAGGTGTAGCTACTCTGGTTGCAGACATTGTAAACTTCAAACCAAAAATGATCAAAAGAGATAAAGAAGGTCACTACATATTTTGATGAGGGGAAAAACTTCTAGAGGAAGAGATAACAATCACAAATATATATGCAGCAAATATAGGCTCACACAAATATACAAGACAAATAATAATAGATATGAAAAATTAATTATGCAATAACACAATTGTAACAGGGGAACTTGATGCACCATTGTCAAAAAGAGATAGATCAACTAGACAAAAAGTCAGCAAAAAAAAAAAATAGCAGAACTGAATCAAACCTGTGAACAAATGGACTTACTGATACTGGAAATTAGTGGCAAAAGAAACTGAAAAAAACTACATAAACACATAGAAATCAAATAACACCTTCCTAAACAACCAATGGGTCACAGATGAAGTTAAAGAAGAAATTAAAAAATATCTACGTTTCAATGAAAATGCAGATACAACATATTAGAACCTGTGGAATGCAATGAAAGTGGTCTTAAGAGGGAAATATATAGCAATGAATTCTCACATCAGGAAAACAGAACAAACAGAAATAAACAACCTAATGCTGCACCTCAAGCTTCTAGAAAAAGAAGAGCAAGTCAAAAATGAAATTCATAGAAGTGAGGAAATTATAAGCATCAGAGCAGACATTAATGCAATTTAGACTAAGAAAACAATACAAAGAATGAATGAATCGAAGAGTTGGTTCTTTGAAATAATAAAAATGATAAACCACTAGCCAACCTTATTAAGAAAAGGAAAAACTCAAATTCATGCAATGAGGAATGAAAAGGGTGAAATTACTACAGATTCTGTGGAAATTCAGATCATCAATATGTACTTTGAAAATCTTTACTTGTGTAGGTTTGAAAACACAGAAGAAATGGAAAGATTCCTAGAAATGTATGAATTGCCAAAGCTGAATCAAGAAGATATAAAAATTTTGAATAACCCAATATGTTACTGAAATTGAAAACATAATAAAAAAGTTATTACCATGATCCATGTAGCTCTTGAGATTCTTGGGGTGAAGGACTGTGGGAGGATGAGGAAATAAAGAAGATACAAAGTTGGGGTCAGGTGTAGCCCTTACCATCCTGATGGGAGGAAAGGAACTGCCCTTTCACTGCAGGGGCCTTTATACCTCTTAGCAACTTAATGTAATATGACAACCCATTGTCCTAGAATCCCACTATTCAGATTGTCTTGGGGCTAGCTGTTCTCTGGGCTGAAGAAGGCTCTTCACATGGCTTGTCCCAGGAACTCATTGTTCTTGGGATGGCTATGCCCCAGCCTTGCATGTGTTGTCAATTCCTAGCTTCAACAGCTCCCAACATATCCCTCTCTTATGTTTTCTTGTTGCACAGGAGGGGTGGTCTATTGAAGCTTGAGGAGCTGTTAAGAGAACTCCCACAAATTAACCCCTATACAGTCCATTAATTCATAGCAGTAGACAGTTACCAGTGTAGCCAAGTATTGTCCGAAGGTGTTAGTGATTTGAGTTTCTTTTATAGCTAACATTATGGCATTGTGCTATACCTCTTGAAGTACTTTTCTGCAGGATGTTCAAGACCAAGTTAAGGTGAGACCTGTACCAAATTTAATTAGTCTCCCACTGTCTATTAAGGTTGGTTAAGTCTCCTCAAGAATTACCTTGGAACCATGCTTAATACCTCTTAGCTTTTCTGCCACTGTCAGCCTTCTGGATGAGTCATGGCCATGGCTTGACCAGGTTTCTTTCTGTTAAAGTTTGAGAGAATTTTTCTCCTGGTGACTCTCCTTAGGCACACTGCACATTGGTGATCACTTTTCCCTGTGGTCTTATAATCTTCTTGTACAGAAGATCAGGGACTCACTGAGTTTCGGATGACACCACAGAGCTTCTCTAATGTCCTGGGTCCTCATTGACCTTGGAGGGTGAGGGCCAAAATATTTGTTGTCCTCTTAGTCCTTCTATCTCTCTAATTTTGGGTCTCAACATCAAACAGGACTGTTACATTTTTTAACAACCAACAAATGTTTTAACATTCGAATACCTAAAGATTGTTAACAGAGAGCTACATATTTTACACAGAAAATTAGAAATCAAATCATATACATTATGGCATGACAATAATGATGACATTGTGTAACACAACTGAATTTTCATTTTGACACAAAATACCTCTTTTAGTCAATCATCCCTAATACATCAAAAAGTTTTTACCTAACTTAATTACTTTAAGTGGGATGTACATCTCATAAGCATTTGTTGAAGGCAGAGGTCTGAACCCGAAACAAATTCTGTCACTTTTAAAAAATCCCTGTTTTACATTTTTGAAGACCTGTACACCTAAGCATGACTACCTTAATACACCATGAGGCTAATAACAACCATTTGTCAAAGCCATGTGAAACTTTGTATGGGCATCTTTAAATAAAAAATCTTATTGTATAATTTCTTTTAATGGTGATCAATGTGAACATATTACAATAATGTTTTTTGTAACATTAGCTGGGCTGTCTCCCATAAGGCTATGGAGATCATTGGGGCCTCTGATCAGTGAACAAGAACTGGTTAAATTTTACGAGGCAGCTGCTTTCTTTTTTTTTTTTAAGTGAAGAAAAAAAAGACATATATAACAAAGACAACAAGCAAAAGAGACAAACAAACGACTAGAGTAAATACACAACAGTAACATTGCAGGTTTCCAAAACCAAATGATAGAAACTTGACAATGGTTGCAATATTGTGTATCGTTATCTTTAAAATGGTTACTTACATTAACAGATATAGACATGCAAAATTGATCTAATCATGTGAGTATTAATTGTTCTTTTTCAATAATGAATACATTCAGCAGTGTGTTCATTTTAGTTATCTTATACATACATATACACAGGTTTATATCTTTTCTTCTTTCCTTTTCTCTTTCCCCCTTTTCCCTTCCCAGTTACTTTTGCTCTTTGAGCTGTTTTTACCCTTACGTAGTATTTATTATAGATTTTGGATAATATATACTTTTCCATTTCTTACACTAGGGAGACAATATGGTATTTACACATGTGGGTTTGATTTATCTCACTTGTGAGTATGGTCTCAAGTCGTGCCCATTTACTTAGAAAAGTCTCAATGCAATCTTTCTTAATAGCTGAGTAGTACTCCATTGTATAAAAATACCACATCTTTTTTATCCAGTCTTTGATTGATGGGCACTTGGATTGTTTCCAAGATCTGGCTATTACAAATTGGGTTGCTATAAACATGGGTTCACAGATATCACTGTGGTATGATGTTTTCAATTTTTCTGGGAAAATGCCCAGAAGAGGGATAACTGGGTTGAATGGGATCTCTAATCCTAGCTTCTTGAGGAATTTCCACACTGACTTCCACAGTGGCTGCACCAGTCTACACTCCCACCAACAGAGGAGAAGAGTTCCTTTTTCCCCACAGCCCCTCCAGCATTTGTTGTTGCTTGATTTTTTAATCTTGACCATTCTTTCTGGAGTGAGATGGAATCTCAGTGTTGTTTTAATTTGCATTTCCTGAATGACCATTGATGTTGAACATTTTTTCGCCATTTGTATTTCTTTCTCTGAGAAGTGTGTATTCATCTCAGATGCCCATTTTTGGATTGGGTCCTTGAATTTTAGGTGCCTGATTTCTTTTAATTCTTTCTATGCTTTAGACAGAAGTCCTTTGTCTGATGGACAATTGGCTAGGATATTTTCCCATTTCATGGGTTTTCTTTTCACTCTGTTGGAGATTTCCTTTGACATGCAAAAACTTTTAAGTAAGATGAGATCCCAGTTGTTATTTCTGGGAAGTGTTTCCCGTGCAATCTCATTTTTGTTCATGAACTCTCTGCCTACTCCTATGTCATCAAGATTTTTACCTACTCTGTCTTCTAGTAAGTTTAGTGTCTCTGTTTTTATATTCAGATCTTTGAACCATTTTGGCTTTATTTTAGTGCATGGTGATAGACAAGGATCGAGTTTTAGTTTACAGCATATAGAGAGCCAGTTTTTCCAGCACCATTTGTTAAAGAGGCTGTCTTTCTTCCAATGTACCTGTTTGGCCCTTTTGTCAGAGATGAGGTGGCTGAGTGTGTTTGTAGTTGTGGCTGTATCTTCTAATCTATTTCATTGATCTTCAGGTCTGTTTTGATTCCAGTACCATGCTGATTTTATCACAGCAGCTTTGTAGTATAGTTTCAAGTCAGGGATTGTGATGCCTCCTGCCTTCCCTTTGTTGCCCAAAATTACCTTTGCTATTCTAGGTCTTTTCTGGTTCCAGATGAATTTCAGGAATGCTTTCTCTAGCTCTGTGAGGTAGGCAAGTGGTATTTTGATTGGGATTGCATTAAATCTGTATAATAATTTTGGAAGAATGGCCATTTTCACGATGTTTGTTCTTCACATCCATGAACAGGGAATATCTTTCCATTTTCTGAAATCTTCTTCGATTTCCTTAGTTAGAGTAATGTAATTTTCACTGCATAGATCTTTTACTTCCTTTGTTAGATTGATTCCTAAGTATTTTATTTTTTTGGATGTTATAGTGAAGGGTGTGGTTTCCCTTGTTTCTCTCTGAGTGACTTTGTTGTTTGTGTACAGGAATGCTATTGATTTTTGAGTGTTCGCCTTGTATCCAGCTACATTACTAAATTTGCTTATTACTTCTAGAAGTCTTCTAATGGATTTTTGGGGATCTTCTATGTAGAGTATCATATCATCTGCAAATAATGATAATTTCACTTCTTCCTTTCCTATCCTTATTCCCTTTATTTCTTTCTCTTGTCTAATTGCTCTGGCTAATATTTCCAGATCTATATTGAATAGGAGTGGTGATAATGGACATCCTTGTCTTGTTCCTGATTTTAGGTTGAAACTTTTCAGTTTTTGTCCATTTAGTAAGATGTTGACTGTTGGTTTATGATATATGGTTTTTATCAGGTTGAGGTAGAGACTATCTAGTCTGATTTTCTGTAGGGTTTTGATCATGAATGGGTGTTGGATTTTGTTGAAAGCTTTTTCTGCATCTATTGCGATGATCATGTGGTTCTTGTCCTTGGCCCTGTTGATATGGTGTACTACATGTATCGATTTCCGTATGTTGAACCATCCCTGCATTCCTGGGATGAATCCCACTTGATTGTGGTGTATAATCTTTCTGATAAGTTGCTGTATTCTATTTGCCAGTATTTTATTGAGGATTTTTGTGTCTATGTTCATTAGAGAGATTGGCCTGTAATTTTCTTTTTTGGTTGGGTCTTTCTCTGTTTTTGGTATTAGGGTAATACTTGTTTCCAGGAATGAGTTAGGGAGACTTGTTTCCCTTTTGATTTCATTGAAGAGTTTGAGGAGTGTTGGCATTAAGTCTTCCCTAAATTTCTTATAGAATTCAGCAGTGAATCCATCAGGGCCCGGGCTTTTCCTTGTTGGTAGGGTCCTGATTACATTTTCAATTTCATTAGCTGAAATTGGGTTATTCAGTAGCTTTACATCTTCTTGATTCAGCTTTGGTAATTCATAGGTTTCTAGGAATCTGTCCATTTCTTCTATGTTATCAAATCTATGTGAGTAAAGGTTTTCAAAGTAGGTGTTGATGATCTTCTGTATTTCCACCTGGTCTGTAGTGATTTCACCCTTTTCATTTCTTATTGCATGGATCTGAGTTTTTTCTTTCCTCTTCTTGATAAGGTTGGCTAGGGGTTTATCAATTTTACTTACTCTTTCAAAGAACCAACTCTTCGATTCATTGATTCTTTGTATTGTTTTCTTAGTTTCAATTGCATTAATTTCTGCTCTAATCTTAATAATTTCCTCCCTTCTTTTGGCTTTGGACTTGACTTGTTCTTCTTTTTCTAGGAGTTTGAGGTGCAGCATTAGGTTGTTTATGTGTGTTCTTTCTGTTTTTATGTTATGAGAGTTTAGTGTTATAAATTTCCCTCTGAGGACTGCTTTCATTGTATCCCACATGTTCCGGTAGTTTGTATTTGCACTTTCATTCAATTGTAGATATTGTTTAATTTCTTCTTTAACTTCTTCTTTGACCCATTGGTTATTTAGCAGGGTACTATTTAATTTCCATGTGTTTATACCGTTATTGTAGGTTTTTTTGTCATTCATTTCCAATTTTACTGTGCTGTCATCAGATAATATGCATGGAATTATTTCAGTTCGTTTGCATTTACTTAAGCTTGTTTTGTGGACCAGTATATGATCTATTTTAGAAAGTGACCCATGTGCAGCTGAGAAGAATGTGTATTCTGATGTTGATGGGTGAAATATTCGGTATACATCTACTAGGTCCATTTGTTCACAAGCTTGAATCAGTTCTGCTATTTCTTTGCTGATTTTTTGTTTGGTTGATCTATCTCTCTGTGACAATGGAGTGTGGTAGCTGCTTTCTTATTCATCAGTTGACGACCTGCCCAAAATCTCTCCTCACCCCCTTAGATTTTGTTTAATCATCTTAATAATTTTTGATGACTTATAAAAAACTCATTCAAAACATTTAACACTTTAATTTTTAAAGGGAGAGACTGTCAAGTCCATAATAAACAACAATATACATCACATTCACATAACCAATTTTAACGTCATTTTGACCAGCTGGCCAACCAGGTGGAAGCATGCTTTTAAGTCTATGACACAAATTAAACTTTGATTAAATGATCCAAAAATGCAAAAGATAGAAAAAGAAAAATTAAGCTCAAATAAAAAGAACAACTGTTCACAGAATGGACAAATGGACAAACATGGACAGATGATCTGTATTAACTGGGACAGACATAGAAACGAGTTCACAACTTGTTAGTGTCCACGAGAACTCTTTAATTTCCTGGGGGATTATTTATATCCTTATATCATGCCCCTTTGCTGAAATATCTTGCTTCTTACATCCCATGTTCTGGAGGCTAAAACACCTGTTCACCTCTAGCATCCCATCCCCTCAGGGAGTTTGTCAGGTGCTCTGTGCCATTTGGGTACTCTTGTATGGGCACTTGTGCCTTTGGCTCCACATATGTGAAAAATCACTAGCTCGGCTGACTCCCAACAACTGCTCACAAACTGGACAAGTAGACAAACAGAAAACGTAGGCAGACTGAAAACACCTTACAAAATCAAAGTCCACTCAAATATAATTTTAACCAAATTGAATTACAGTAAATTTTTATGAATGTAGAATTTATAACTATAAATTAACTATGAATTAACTATAACTATATATAACTATAAATTAACAACAGAATTGTTGCATTTAGAAAAGAAAAAATCTTATCTATAATTAACATATATTTTTGTATTATCTTAAGGATACTAGTAAGTTTTGTGTCCCCTACTTTCATTAAAATTTTAGTTTAGTTATCTCTATCTACTCTTAGCGCTATTTAGACCTTTGATTTTTGTTTTTGGTTACCATCTCCTGGGAATCCTGGGTCAGTTTCTTTAATTGACTCCAGGTCTGGTCTAACCACATCCTTGTTTATCGGTTGTGGCATAGTTTTGGAGGCATCATTGTCATAGGACTAAGCATCAGCTTCTTCAGAGGTGGGATCAACTCCTTCTCTGGATTTGAGTCCATGATACAACCACACAGCACACACTGGCACCCAGATAGGCCATTTAGCATTTCCTGGAAAAACATAACCATACCCTTGACCCCAAATTAACACTGGACTGGGTGCTTTTATTGTCCAGTATGAAGATCTTGCAAAGGACTCTTTTTAGCCTTTATTTGCTTGCATCATCTTTCTACTATGATAGTTACATCTTCATTAGAATTTTAAAAAATTTTAATGGTATATGCTGCGAAGTGAAATCTATTTTAAGGTGAACTCCCCATCTTGCTTTTCATATTTATATTGTGAGCACATTTAACTATTCAGGCACCTGGAGCCCTTTTTTGTTTCCACCTCCGGTTGTGGTTTCCACCTCTCCACCTTGAGGTGATGGGTGTGGCTGATTGGTGTACAGGCAGGCCATGAGCAAATCTGGGGCTGCTGTGGGGGTGCGTGTGCTGCCAGCTGACCTCAGGTGCTGGGAATACGGGTTGTGTTCCTGCTCTGGCTTCGAGGTCCTGTTGCTGTTGGGGGTTTGTGCACGGGATGGAAAGCCCAGTGCAGAGGCACAGGCCTCACCTCATCAAGCCAGGCAGGGCCAGGCTGTCTCAGGGAAGTGAAAAGAAAACACACAGAATGGAAAAATATATTAGCCAACTATCCTCAGACAAAGGGCTTTTATCTAGGACACATAAAGAATTTAAAAACATTAGGGCCCTCAAATTCAAAGACCCAATACAAAAATGTGTATCTGAGATGAACGCACACTTCTCAGATGAAGAAATACAAATGGTAAATAAATATATGAAGAAATGTTAACCATCACTGGTCATTCAAGAAATATAAATTAAAACAACACTGAGATTCCATCTCACTCCAGAAAGAATTACTGTCATCAAGAAATCAAGCAGTAACAAATGTTGGTGGGACTGTGGGGAAAAAGGAACACTTCTCCATTGTTGGTGGGAGTGTAGACTGGTAAAACCACTGTGGAAATCCTCAGAAAACTAGGATTACAGAAAAGTAGGATTACAGGTTCCATTTGACTCAGCTATTCCCCTTCTGACTATTTTCTCAGATGAATTGAAAATTTTATGCCACAGTGATCTATGTGCACCCATGTTTATAGCCCCACAATTTGTAATAGTTAAATTTTGGAAACAACCAAAATGCCTGTCAACTGTAGATTGAATAAAAAAGAGATGGTATTTCTATATAGTGGAGTATTCAGCTATAAAGAAAGATAATCTTGAAGCTTTTATAGGGAAATGGATGCAACTTGAGACCATTCGTATAAGTGATATAAAACAGACTTGCATGTACATTGTATTGTCTCCCTAGTGTAAAAAAGTAATGAAAGAGAAAATAAGATTGAAAATGTACAATAGAAAATGAAAGAGAAAGAAAATGCTCAAAAGGAAAGAACAACTGGCATGGGGAAAGGAGAAAAGAAAAAAGGGAAAAGATTATACATATATATGTGTACATATATGTGTGTGTGTTAAAGATACAACATAGCTAATGAATCTCTGTTAGCCCATCAAAAAGAACAGTTTGTGTTCTCATTGATTGTTTGATCATTTTTTTATTCCTAAATCTTATAATCCGAACAACTACTTTGAAGGCAACAAAATGTAATATATTAACTAGCATTAATTTCCTACTATTTTGCTTT
This sequence comes from Dasyprocta punctata, assembly GCA_004363535.1. NCBI lineage: Eukaryota > Metazoa > Chordata > Mammalia > Rodentia > Dasyproctidae > Dasyprocta > Dasyprocta punctata. Next base: position 110,028 of record RJWM01001464.1, on the reverse strand, counting down.
GAAATTCTGTATCATTTTTGTCCTTTTTTGTTTTTAAAATAAAAAAAAAGAAATGGGAGGGGCTAGAAACATAGAACATCCTTTGAAAAATGTCATAGGTAGTCAGTAGAGCCTGCACAAGAGATACCATGTGGTCTGCAACTGACAAAGCCACAGGGACAAAGTTGGCCATCACTCTGGAATTTACAGCTCTTCACTATGTGTTCCAGATGCTAGAAATGGAGCTACAAAATTTTATGCTTGCCCTGTTGAATTAATTTCTTGTTTTAGTTTGATTCTTTTTTTTTTTTTGCTGTACTGGGGATTGAACTCACAACCTCGCGCCTGCCAGGGCAGGCGCTTAAGCCACTGAGCCAAACTCCCAGCCCTGGTTTTTTTTTTGAGGCAGGGTTGCACTGTGTAGCTCAGGCCGGCCTTGTGCTCGCGTTGTAGCCCAGGCCGGCCTCGAACTCACAACGCTCCTCCTACCTCAGCCTCCCGATAGTTTGATTCTTTTCTACCTCTTTATTACTTCCATTTAGACATGGGGATGTTTACCTTGTGGCACTGTATCTTGGGATTGTGTACGTTGGTTTTTCACTTTTACAAGGATTCATAGCTAAGTTGCTTTGAGTCCCAGAAGAAATTTAGGACTTGTAATCTTGAGTAACACTTTTAACAGCTGAGACTTTTGGGGCAGGCATGAATGCTTTTTTCATTTTAACAAAATAGTTTCATCATATTAGGCAGAATTACACCTTGATTATTGTATTTATTTGGAGATTGATAAGGCTTAATGACATGTGATTAAATGGCAAGTTGACAAGGGGTATATTTTTGCCAGTCAATCTTGACTAACAACTCGAGTAAAATTGAGACTTGTGGAGAGGGGATTGGATTGTGAAGGTATTAACTGCATTGATAGGTTCAAAATAGAGTGAGCTACTAGGAGATGGTGCTTAGGTGGAGGATGTAGGTAATGGGCACATAACTCTGCATATTATATCTGGTCCTTGGTTCCTTCTTTGCTGACTTTTCCCAACCTTATGAGCTTCTCCAATGTTTTGAGTTGAGCAGGTTTCCTCCACCATGCTCTCCCACAGTAAGGTCTTTGTCTTGCAACCAACTGACTATGGACTGAGACCTCTGAAACTGTGAGCCAAAATAAGACCTTTCTCTTTTAAATTGTGTATGTTGGATATTTTTCCTGATGATGGGAAATCTTATCATTGTTCACGTTTGTGTTTAGTAAACAAACTACAATTTCACATTTCAATTTTTGAGACTCAGTAGACAATTATAACATCTTTTATAAAGAGTAGGTCTTTAAATCTTGCAAAATTGTATAACTTTTGGTTTTTCTTATAAGAAATAATATGGCACATGATAGCAATTTTGCAGAAAATGTTGTATCATTTAACCAATAAGAAACATGGGGTCATTGCAATTTTTAAACTAAAGATATAGTCTCTGTTTCTCTATGATTGCAAAAAATATTTATTTTTTTAATATTTCAGAGCTAGGATTGTTCCTTTATGTTCTTCCCTCTTTTCAAATGTACTTTTGAAAATTATCATATTCCTTTCCCTTTTTTAAGACAGGAAGAGATATATTTGGCTCATCATCTCAGAGGATTCAGTTCATGGTTACTTGGCTTTAAGGCAGGAATATCATGGTCGCATGGCAGAGCAAAGCTACTCAGTTCATGGAGACCAGGAAGTAGAGCAGGAGAACAGGGCCAGAGTGGAAGAGATAAGGGACCAGATATAAAGCCCAAGGTTATGGCTTCATAACCCACTCAAGCATACCCAGAAGTTTGCTTTAGGAATCTTGTGTGCCAAGCTAATCAGATTGACAATTAAGCTTGACCATCACAGACTGTATATTCTAAAGTGAGGGTCCAAGCTTAGACATAACCCAGAGTGCATATGTGGTATTTGATAAATGAATAAATAGCAAAAATAAATATCTCTAATTTTCTACCTTTATAAATAATGCTACAAGGAAAATCCTTTTATTACATGTTTAATCATTTGCGCATCTCCTAAAGTGGTACTGGTAAATTAAATACTACCTACATTTGATACATACTGACAAATTATCTTCTCCAGTGGAATCAGTCCTTTCTCACTCAGCAGTATGTAAGAGACCTCATAACCCTGGCAATAAAAGAAAAATAATGCTTTTTATATTTTTGAAAAGTTGATATTTAACATTTAGTAACTGAGTGTATTAGACAGGGCTCCCCAGAGAATACAAGTAATAGAATATATGTATCTCAAAAGTTAGTCAGTTGGCAAACTATAGAGAACCAATGTTGGAGAAGAAGTCTGAAAGCAGCCTACCAGTGAATCCTCTTTAACTAGGGAAGGTCAGTTTGATTCTGTTTTGGCCTTCAACTGAGCACACAATTCATACTCCAAGAGCACACATTTAAATGTAAATCTTATTCAAAAAATACCTTCATAGAAATTTCCAGAGTGATGTTTGGCCAAATAGCTGGACCTTGATGCCCAGCCAAGTTGCACTCAAGACTATTTCAGTTTTAACCTCCCTGATAAAAGGTGAGGTAGAAACTACTTGCATATTTTATGTAGTCATGTTTACTTTTACCAATACTTTTTTTATTTGACTTGCAATTCAAATATAATTATATGCAAAACATCGGTCTTTTATCATTATTGGTCATTTTCCCCATAAGTTTTATATCTTTATGTGCTCAAATTTGTCATCAACTTTTGATGACTTCTACATTTGTATCATGATAGAAAAAAATCCTCATTTACAAGACTTAAAATAAAATAGTGCCTATATAACTCTTATAGGTTTTAAAAATGTATTTGGTTTTTTATTCAGCTGGATTTTACTTTTAGTCATGATTCTTCCAAATGAAGACTATGACAGTATTATTTATCAAATTGTTCACCTTTTCCTACACTAAACCAGAAAGACTCCTCCAAATATAATCTAAATCAAGAAAATATCATTTTAATCCATCCTAATTAAGAAACAATGCTAAAAGTTCAAGTATCCAAGGTTGGAAAATGTGCATAATATGGATATTCTCGTACACGAGTGTTGGGAATGTAAAGCACATCTCTTTGATCTTGCAATTAAATTAAGTATATATCTTCAGTCCATCTAACCAAAACACACTTGTTCAGGCAGATAGTTGATAGATCGTTTGGAACACCAAACTGCTTGGGCAAGGAGTGGCTGCTACCTAAGGACATATCCCGTGATCAGAGAAAGACCAACCTGCACGCCTGGACCATCTGCCTACATCGAACCCATCACAGCACCTGGAGGGCATCTGGCCCAGGCCTCGCCATCACTTCTCTATGTGAAGTTAAACATTCAGTCACAGCCATGTCTCCACAGAACCCCACTTTAAACTTGTGACCCACTGTTAAATACCAGAAACCTAAAACTATTTTGAGAGCAATACAGTTCATTTCTTACAGAAATTGTATTATCATATAAACACATTAAAGATAGTGTTGTTTTGGTAATCTCATTTTGACATTTCATGATGTTTTTATTTTATTTACATGGACTGAGGACCTTAAAAAAGAGAAGTGGTCTGAGCTATTCTGAGACCTTGTTGGGAACAAACTCTTTTCATTCTTAAGGAACTGTCTTGGTGTGAACCTGAGAGAGAGTAGAGCTCACCTCCCAGTAGAGAAGCTGATATACTGGGAACTTGTTTCTGAGCATCCTTGACACCTACATTTAGCCAATCATGTGTATCTGTCCCAAATTTGAATCTGAATCACATAATGCACAGAAGGAGGGAGAGTAAAAAATAACTTGTGGTGTTGTCAATAGTGGTAGTGCATGGAACGCAGTGTATGTGTTATATGTAGGGGGCCCTATGTCCTCATCACCTTGGGTTAGAGGTATGACTTTTTATACTATCTCTACTGTACAGTTTCCTTTATTCTTTCAGCCTGGTTCTTCAACTTGTGAAAAATATCCAAGTTATCTAGTGTCTTGCTATTAATCCACTAGTGAGTCAGTACTGGCCTCTGTTGCTGTGATTAAAAGATTTCACCAAGATACTAGTCCATTGTTGTCATTAGGAGCTAAGCAGGCTTGCATTCTGCTGAGACAATGCAGCCCATGAGTAATCAGAAAAAAAGAATGTATTACCATAGCGTAAATACATTGCTCCATGTCCAGTACTATGCTCTCTCTTAGCACTCTACCATTTTCCTTGTTTCATGTTTCTTATTTATTTTTTATTTCTTGCAATAGCAAATGAATGGCCAATTGGTAAAGGCTGTGTCTTATGCATTACTTAGTATTTCTGAATGCTATGGTCTCTCTTTTCTAATGTACTTAAAGTCTTCTGTCTTCTAAACACATTAATATTAGTAAAAAAGAGACTATAAAGTATCACTAGATTAAATTCAACTTCTAAAATTTTAAACTTCTACAACTAAAAAAGATAAAATTCAATCAAAAGAATTAAAGTTTAATAAAGTTGAAAAATTGAATACAGGTGATGCATAATGGAACAAATAACAAGGCAAAAATTTTGGAACGAAGACAAAAAGAGATGACGTGGTCTCAAAGTATAGAATATGCTTGATAGTTTGAGAGACTGCAGTTTGCCAGTTGAAATGATGAATTAAAGAAATAGAGTCTAAGTTGGTGAGGTGATTTCAAATAGAATGTACATAAGGGAAATATATATAGGACATGGCATACTGAAAATATACAAAACCAAAGAGGAGTTTCCAGAAAGAAAGAGAAAAAGTGAAAATAACTAGGTTATCTTCAAGGCAAAAGTTCAGTTGTTGGCTTAGATCTTAATAGTAGTGTGTGATTTAGAGAACAGTGATATGATAGCATTAATGCCTTAAGATATAATAGCTGAACATCTAATGTAATATATCCAGGAGGAAAAAATCTTTGAGTTATAGGAAAAGCAAGTAAGAAAATAGATATTGGGTAACTTTATGAGAAAGCATTATTTTCCATTAGAAAAATATATGTATTAGGAAGCACAATCATCCTAAAGGAAAACGCGAAACCAAGACTCAACAATTTATTTAAAAATGATGAAGAAAACATTATCTATCTATCTATCTATCTATTATCTATTCATCTATCATCTATCATTTATCTGTCATCTTTCTAATTGAAAATGCTGAATATTGTGTTTCTAACTTTTAGAATGTAATAAAAAATCATTTATAATGAGGCTAGTCAAAATCATAATTCCATCATCAGCATATAACATGCCAAATTGATTTATTGTATATCTTTTCCAAGAGATAATACTATCATAGTGTTAGACATTTGAACAAGACATGGTCATGATATTGGGTCATCACTTTGTGGATGTACTTTGAATTTCTTTGATTTTGTCAAGTTCTTTTTCTGCATTTATTGGTAAGATAAAATGAGATTATCTCCCTTTTTCTATTATTGTGGTGAATTATATAATACATTTTCTAGTATTAAACCAAATTTGTATTCCTGAGATAAAATCGATTTGATTGCAATATATTATCCATTTTATGTACTGAAGAATATAATTTTTTTTATTTAAAAAAGCAAAACAGATAAAAATGTAGAAGTAATACAGAATTTAAAAAAAAACAGTAGGAAATCAATACTGGTTAATATATTACATATTGTTATCTTTGAAGTAGTTGTTCAAGTTATGAAATCTAAGCATAAAAAATCAGACAATCAAACAATGACAACACAAACTATTTCTAATGAACTAACAGAGAATTAGTAGTATAGTTATCTATCTTGCATACTTATACCAACATACAGTTAAATGTATTTTGAGCACTTTCTTTCCCTTTCCTTACTACAATATCTATTGTACATTTTGGATCTTATTACTCTTTCAATTTTTAAAAATTATTTTTACACTAGGGAGACAATACAATATTTACAAATGTGAATCTGATTTATTTCGCTTATGAGTATAGTCTTAAATTGCCTCCATTTACCTATAAAAGCCTCAAGATCATCTTTTTTTATAGCTGAGCAATATTCCATTGTATAAAAATACCATGTCTTTTTCATCCATTCTGAGGTTGATGGGCATTTTGGTTGTTTCCAAGATTTAGCTATTACAAATTGTGCTGCTATAAACATGGGTACACATATATAGCTGTGACTTGATACTTTCAGTTTTTCTGGGAAAATACCCAAAAGGAGAATAGCCGGATTGAAGAGGATTTCCAATCCTAGCTTTCTGAGGAATCTCCATATTGATTTCCACAGTGGTCACACCGGTCTTCACACCAACAGTGGAGAAGTGTTCCTTTTTCCCTATAGCTCTGCAAACATTTATTATCAGTTGATTTCTTGATGGCAGCCATTCTCTGTGGAGTGAGATGGAATTTCAGTGTTGTTTCAATCTGCATTTCTTGAATGACCTGAGATGTTGAGCACTTCTTCATGTATTTATTTGCCATTTGCATTTCTTCATCTGAGAAGTGTGTGTTCATTTCAGATGCCCATTTTTGGATTGGGTCTTTGAATTTGGGGGGCCTGATGTTTTTCAATTCTTTATATGTTCTGGATATAAGTCCTTTATCTGAGGCTAGAATTGGCTAGAATTTTTTCCCATTCTGTGCTTGTTTTTGTGTGTGTGTGTGTGTGTGTGTGTGTCACTGGGGATTGAACTCACAACCTCGGGCCTGCCAGACACGCGCTTAAGCCACTGAGCCAAACTTTGGCCCTAGCTTTTTGAGGCAGGGTTGCACTATGTAGTTCAGGCCGGGCCTTGAGCTTGCGTTGTAGCCCAAATCGGCCTCAAAGTCACAACACTCCTACCTCAGCCTCCCAAGTGCTGGGATTAAAGGCGTTGGCCACCATGCCTGGCTCTGTGGGATTTCTTTTCACTTTATTGGTGACTTCTTTTGCAGTGCAAAAACTTTTTAATAAAATGAGATCCTAGTCATTGATTCTTTGGAGTACTTCCCGTGCAGTTTTGTTCATGAACTCTTCGCCTACCCCTGTGTCTTCAAAATTTTTGCTTACCTTGTTTTCCAGTAAGTTTAGTGTTTCTCTTCTAATATTTTAGATCTTTGATCCATTTTGACTTTAATTTAGTGCATGGTGATAGACATGAGTCTAGTTTCATTCTGAAGAATACAATTTCTTAATGTTTAAAATCCCACTTTACCATGATAAAAGCATTCAAAATAATCTTTTCCTAAATGTGTCTTCTTTGAATGATGTGACATTGGATGTGTAGCACACAGTGTGCTCCAGAGAAGACCTTGGCCTCACCTGCAGTTTGCTGTTATCTGGTGGTTGTTACACAAAGTATCCAAATCTAAGACATTGTGATAAGTTTTAAAAATTTTTTGTACCAGGAATTGAACTCAGGACCTTGCACTTGTCAGGCAACTGATGTGCCACTGAGTTATATCCCTGGCTCAACAAAATAGAATATTTTAGGACAACTGTGAGAAGACAAATTTTCTAGTTGCTTGGCTTCTATACCCATTATGTTTTCCTGAGCAAGGAAATTTGTTTGCAAATAACTGCATTTATGTAAGCCTTCCTGTGTCCATACTTGTTTCCCAAAACAAAGTTGTCATTCATTGGTCATTTTGTTTATTCTGTCAATCTTTTGCTCTGCTTCTTCAATAAAAGTAAGTTTTATAAAATTTTGCCCCTTGTTCCAGGAAAGGAATGAAGAGAAGATGGAAAATGCTGACCAATTATATCCAAAGTTGTCTTATTTTGAGATACACATTTGTAGAGTTCTGCAGCATTTTATTTAGAATCATGTACAAATTCATTATGAAAACAGGACATCACTGGATTTCTTTATCTTAAGCATGACACAATCCAGACTCAAGCTAGTGCTTCATCCTTGAAAGTTATAGAATTATTTCATGTTTTTTATTTTGAAGAGGGAAATTTATATGTTATGGTTTACATCTAGTCAATCTCCTAAAATTCTCATATTCCCTGGCAAGTCTTTCAGAATATCATTGGATTTTGGGGACACTAAACTCTTCAGAGCATTAATCCATTGATGAGTTCTTAGTTGAATGTGCTGTTGGGGGATGGGGCTTAGTTGGAGGAATGGGTCACTGGAGTTGTGCCTTTGGAGGATGCATCATTTACTCTGGCTTTTTTTTTGTTTTTTGTTTTTGTTCCTTCTGCCTCTGGCTGTGAGATGAGGAACTTTCCTTTGCCAGGTCCCTCTACTGTATTATTTCCATCTTGCAACCAGTTGACCATGAATTGAAACCTCTGAAACCTGAGCCAAAATAAACCTCTCCTTTTAAAAGTAGCATCTGGAATTCCAACCCAGCAAATGAGAGATGACTAACACAGAAGATTGATAACAAGAGTGGAGTATGGCTGTATCTATACATGACCATGTGGTTCAGAAGCCTTTGGGATTAACTGGTTTGTGAGGGGGATTTTGGAAATACTTGGAGAACTGAGCTGAGAAAGACTAGAAAGTTATAAGCTGAGCATAATGGGAAATTCTGGGCAGACCTCAGAAACTCAGAACACTGATAAGAATGTGCACAGTAAATGCCAGGCTGAGTTGAGAAGGAGGGTTGCATTGGGAATTGCAGTAGAAGCCATGCATGTTACATGTTGGCAAAAATTTTGTCTACATTTTGTCTGTCTCGAGGCTTTGTGAAAGGCTGATTTTAAAGGTGACACACTAATTGATGTGGCAGAGGAAATTTCAAGGCAGATCAGCATTCAGGCTGTGGCATGGGTATCGCTGGTTGATTTTGGCCAGGCTTGAATTAGAAGCAAAATGCAGAGCAGAAAGAATTGGAAAGCTTAAATTTTAGCCCTAAAAGAAAACTACATGTAAGGTTGGGGACAAAGAAAGCGTGATTTCTGGAGAGACTAGCACTGTTAAAAATGAAACGAAGTGCATGAAACTAGGAAAGAAGCAGGATTCCTCTTGGGTGTCTCAGGAATTAATAAGACTTCACCCACTGCAACTGTAGGGTATGATGGCACAACACTTTCATTTCAGACAGGATCCCCTCCCCACCAAAAAGGATTGCTCATGGAATTGTTTCCCCAGAATTCACTTCATCATGATCAGTCATTCAGGTACACAAAAGCTACTGTAGTCATGGTCCAAAGGAATCTGACTGTAGCTGGAGCTGGCAGCAGACTGCATAATGCTTGTTTTACAGATGTGAAAAATACAAATTACAGGGTAATGGAGGCTTCCACCCATATTTCAAAGGAAAGCCTCTGAGGCCTCCTGATTCAACTTGCAAGGCCATAGGGATGGGATTATTGAGGCCTTTGGAGCTTACATCTCACTACCTTGTGTCCTAGATGTTTGACATAGAGGTACAATATTTAATGTTTGCCCTGCTTGGGTTCAGTCTTGCTTTGTTTTTGTCCTTTGTATGTCCTTTTTATTTCCTTTTGAAATTGAAATATTTACCCTGTTTATTGTATTGTGGGATTATGTAACTTGCTTTTTTAAGCTTTGCAAACATCTCAGTTAAAAGTTGCCTTGAGAACCAGAAGCTATACTAGAACTTTGAGCAATAATGGAACAGCTGAAATTTTGGGGAAGAAATTAGTGCATTTTGTTATATATGAAGCAGAGTTACATCATGTTAGATGGAATTATGAACTTATCACTAGAGACTAAGTATGGTTTAAGGAGATGTGTTTGGGTGTCAGTTTGACAAGAGGTGGATGTTCATCCCAGAGGAGGTATATACGTGTAGTCATTCTATCTTTTGTCTTGAGTCTGGACTTCAGTGAGTATGCCCCCACTCACAGTTGCAATATATTTGTATTGATTCCTTTCAAGGAGCTAGCCCTGCCTGAGTGCCTGTTATATTTCTAACTAACTTAATTGTCCCTCCTCTGAAGGAGTACTTCCAATTGCTGGGAGGAGGCAAGGGGCAAAGGCCATTCTGGCTACCTTCAACTGAAGAGGATCATAGTCTAAAGGCCCTCAATAGACACCAGGGTAGGTGTAGAGTTTGCTACATTAATCATACCGATGAGAAAATTATCGGGTCTTGTGAGCAGTCCATGATGATGGACAAGTCTTTCTGACTCCTACATAGTTTACTTCAGTTGTCATCTGGGAGAAGGTTTTCACTGGTGAGAAGAGCAGAGTCAAGTTCCTCCATGGGTGCACCATTGGGAGAATATCTCCATGGTATCATGCTCCTAAAGAGCACCCACACCATCTGTACACTTCCTGCAATGACACAAGTGAACTTTGCTCCCACACCAACAGGGTAACCGAACCTCCCATTTCCCCATCTCTGGGCATCACCACAACACTTGTGCTTTCTCCTTTTTCCCATGCTCTTGTTGAAGTTAGTGGCAAGAATGGAAAAAGCAAAACAGGTTGGGGATGGTAAAAAAGCAATTCTTAAGATCAGTAACTATCATACTAGCACTGATGAACTGCAGTCTGAGAGGGAAGTCTGGACTGCAGAATGCCCAGAAGGTAAATACATGCAATAACAGCTCTTAAATTCTAAAGCAACCTCCACTTTCCCAATTTCTTTGGTATAACAAAAACAGGAGTATTCCAAGGGCTGGTGGAAGGCTCAGTATACTTCACCTTCAATTGCTCTTCTATTAATGCCCATAAGCAAATGAGCTTCTCCTTTGCTAGGGGCCACTGAGATAGACTTCTATGGGTTTGAGATTGTCTTGTTGAGTTTTCCCCTGTACTTGTCCTGGAACATATCCTGTATTTTGCATCTGTGTATCAGCAGGTTGGATTGTCTTACTAGTAATTTGAATCTGCCATTCTTTAAGCAGAACCCTATCCCAAAATTGACTGGGATTTCTGCAATAAATGGCTTAAAGACTTCCTTAAATTTTTCAGGGCTTACAAAGGGTAGAGGTGCAGCACTCTGGATGACCTGTCTGGGTGACTGAGACCACCAAGGCGGTGGCTGCTACTCGTGTGGGCCACATAGGTGGGCATGAAGAGGAAACCATCACTGAAACATTTGCATCTATATCTGTAGTAACCCTGAAAACACTTTCCTTTAATCTTGAGTATACATAGGCGGTTGGCCTGTGATATCTTGGTTGAAGAACACCTCGTTATTGGGAGTACTGTTAAATACTTTAGCTTCTTGGCTAAGAGCTGTGGTTCTGCTAGCCAGTAAAAGAATTTGTTGAGCAGTATAATCTCCTGGTTCAAAAACTTAGACATCATGTAACTGAACCACAATCTTCATTTTCCTCAAATAGTCTGAATCAATAATTCCAGGAAGTACTTCAATGTCTTGTAGGTTTAATCTACTTTTTCCTAAGACTAGACCAATAGTACTTAAGGGAAGAGGTCCCCAGATTCCTGTGGGGATTTTAACAGGTTTTTCTCTATTGGTCAAATTCATCTGTACAGCAGCGGGAAGGTCTAATCCTGCACTTCCTGGGGTTCCAGTGATAAGGGACACACCATCTTCTAGACACTCCCTGAAGATTGGGGCTGAAGCCTGTACTGATAATGTTCCAACTGTTTGTTGAGCCTAGGACCAGGCCCACATCCTATTTCCCAGCAAAGGGTGCCATTTCGATAATATTTAGAGCAACATTTATTAGCCCAATGATTTTCTTTCAACATCTAGGGCAAGGTCTCCATGCTTTCCCCTCCAGGAGAGGGACGATTGCAGCCTTTCTTCCTGGCGTTGGGTGTACCATATGGATATGCCCTGTTTTGCCACAATTAAAACAATGTATTCTTGAAGAATGTTATTTTGTTTAATTAAGCCAATATAGCTTAAGAAAACATAGAGGATATATGATCATCAGTATCCACATCTTGGCATACTTTCAGTTTCCAAGAGTTTTAGTTGCTCACAGGGCTTGTTTATATTCCAGCTTAGCATTTTCAAAAGCCAGTTGCAGCGTAATAATCTCTGCTTCTTGGGTATGTAGTGTTCTTGTAACTGAGCTATGAAGAGGGTGTAAGGTTCTTGTGAGCCTTGAAGAATGTATAAAAAGGACTGAATGGGAATACCTTCCTCAGGAATAGTTACCCAGGCCTGTTTCATCATGAGAATTATTTGCTGATAAGCCTTGTCCAGCAGGATTCATTGTAGGATGAGATCTGAGTATGGGCCTGTTCCTAACAGCCTATTCTCAGAAATCTCAGGTAGCCCTGCTTCCTGATTCTGTTCTGATCGTTCAGCTGCTAACTCTTGAAGATTAACATGGAAATTTAAATATTGCCCTGAAGAAAGGCAGGATTTAGCCAAGTGCTTAATGCCTAAAGGAGGCAAGGGGGAAGCTGTTAGGATAGCTAATATGAAAGGTCTTTGAAACCTATGGTTCTTGACAATGGTTTTTAATTCTTTATGCATAAACATTTTTTGTGGACTGTTAGGGTCACGATGAATATTAATTGAAATTGCACACATCCCAAAGGGCTCTCTGTTAAACACAGTCTAGTTAACCCATCTCTCATAATAGACACCACTATTGTATCAACCACAGATGGAAGGTGTATTGGGTGATATACTATGTACCCCCAAGTCCTTATATCATTTTGATGGGGCTGAGTTATTGGTTTGTTATTGGTTTGTTGTCTAGTATTGGGATTGGCAATGTGAGTGCTGTGTCCACCCAGGGGTGGAGCCGACATACAGTGTAAGGGAAGGTGGGTCTTCCTCTTGCTCACATCCAGGCTTCCACCTTCTCTCTCTCTCGCCAGCGCACCTTGCAGCTTGCAGCCGCCATGAATGGCAGCTCCTCCACACCATGCTGAGTTGGAGCCAACTAATGGACTGAAACTCCCAAGAAACTGTAAGAATAAACCTTTCCTTCCCTAATTTTGGGCGTCAGGTATTTTGTCTCAGCAACCAGCCAAAAGTAACCAAGACAGAAGGGAAGGAGGAAGAGGAGGAGAAAGAGAAGGGACCCAGGGCTCTCCACTCTCATTTTTATCTTCTCTCTAGGGTGCATTAGGTGTGGGATGTTTTCCCGCAGTTAAAGGATAAAGAACTGCACAGACAAACTACCATGCAGAGAATGTTTCAGGGGATATAACAGAGTCCTGGCCACAAGCATGCTCCAAACTTTCTCCCACTCAATTCCAACTGCCTACATTAAATGTACCAGTCTGAGGAAATCAAGGATTATGTTTGATAACAACTTGTAACAACTTGTAACATATAAGAAAGTAACTGGTTACTGACTTGAGCGCCAGACTGGTGCAACAGAATTTCCAATAAAGGGGTGTAATTCTGTAGTTCGATTAATGAATTCTGCCCCATTATCCTAGCTGAGAAAGTTTTACATGTGCATTCCCTTGGCTGAGGAAGTTTTCCACACGCACTCACTTTTATTTTCTTTTGGTTTTTCTTTGCTGACCAGCTCAGTTCCTTTTCACTGTGGAGCTCCCTGTCACTGATTCACTACCCCTTTCACCCAAGAGGACTCTGCCTGGTCAGATCCTTGTCCTGTGCCACTTGCAGGAAACCAGCCTGAGTTTGTCTTCGATGGAGGGTGGTGTGTGTGTGTGTGTGTGCACTCGCATGTGTGTGAATGAGGATGAAAGACAAAAAAGACACATAGTTTAGAATGCAGGGATCAAGGGATCTCGCCTGTAGTGCAGAGAGAGACTCAGCATTTGGCTCATCTTGCTTTTATTCACTTATACATGTAGGCAAGCAATTAGAGTAATACAAGATTTATCTGCCTCCTATTATTTATCACATATGACCAGGTAAACAACTGGATCTCAGCCGTGTTGACGTTTCCCTGGAACTTACAATGTTCAACAGTTTCTTCAGTGGGTTTGAAGAAAGTAAATGGTTATTAAAGCATGCAGGTAGCTTTCTCTCCAGAAGTATGAACTTGTTAGTATGGAGTATGATGGAAATAATCAGTGGACTCGATTTTCCAGAAAAAAGAATTAAAAACATCTACTGGGTAAAAAGATATCTGAAACACCTGGATTCATACATAAAATAGACATAAAGTCCTTAACAATACAAAAGATATATTATTGGCTCCTGGTGCAATGATTGCTGTTGAGGTAAGAAGGAATCACATCTCTTGTTCTAGGAATGATGAACACCTAAATCCCTCGTGGTATGGAATCATAGTGGTCACTTGAGGATCCAATAGAAAACGGTGAGATCAAAGATATGTAATCCTAACACTCAAAGTGCCACCTTCATGGAATTTTGCTTTCAGAGAGTGAGATTATTTTTCTGAAAAAGCAACAGGAATATCCATCATCTTCCTTGAACATCTCCCAACCTCTGCAGGTAACTTCGACAGTAGACCCATTTAATCCATAGGAAATTTAGGATTAATTTCCATCAGAAGTGCTTCAGTTTTTAATGAAAAACAATGGAATTATTATATTGTTCTGGCTGTGGGATCTTAAATTTAATTCCTATTTTTAAAAACAATTGAAGATCCTAAAGATAAAAAATCCTTGTTTTCCTGTCCTCAGGAAAATTAAAAAATGAATTTAATCAGAGTTGAAAAATAAAGGAGATATTACTAGACTTATAATTCTGCCCAGCATGAATAAATAGGAACTAAAACAAAACAAAAAAAGAGATTTATTTTTCTCTGTCTCCCTGTCTCTGACCCTCGCTCTGTATATAGTTCTCTTGCTCTCATGCTTTCTCTCTTCCATCTCTTTTTTCCTCCTTCCATCCCTCTTCCTCCTTTCTACCTAATAGAAAATAGATAGATATGATACATCACATAGAAAGATAGATATGTACGTATGTATGAATGACACTGGACAACAAGCAATAAACAAGAGAAACTTCCGAAATAGAAAAAATCTAATGTTTCCCATAGTTTATTCTGTTTTTGCCCTGAAAGTATATTAGAATTTTTCCAGAGAAACAGAATCAATAGGATGACCATGTAGGAAGAGATTTATTATAAGAAAGAGACTTTCTTTTTTAAAAAGAAAAATTAAAGTTGTAATTGTATTTTTATCTTATAAAAGTGAAATCGTAATCCCAGTAGATGTGAAATACATGGCTTACTTACATAGTCAGTGCTATTTTACATTAATGTTTTTATTTAGCAACACTATGATGGAAGTATTTTTTCTTGCGTGTGTTGGGGATCAAACCCAGGGCCTCTGCTTAGACAGCACAGAACTTCTGAACTTCACCCCAGTCTGAGAAGTACTCCTGGTCATCTCAGTTTAAAGATGAAGTACACATTTGATGGGAAAGTGAAAAAAAAATGAGTGTAGATTGCAAAAAACATATGCGAAATCAGAAATTTAAATATATTTGTTATCCTATTTGGAGAGATTAAGTATTGATACAGTTGGTTCTATAAACATCTAAATATTGATAGGCTTATGTAAAGTAAAAAATTTGGGAAAGTGGAGATGTATTTAATGAATACTCAAGAAATGAAACCAATATTGTAGGAGATTTATAGAATTTTAAAGTAATTGCTATTATAAGATACTTCATAAAATCTTTAATCAGTGTACATAGTTGTAAAATAAATTTTAATGTGCTGATTATATATTATGTATTATGATATTAGTAGACAGTAAAACAAATGTGCCACTCTGAAGGAAAAACCATGACATACGTTCTTTGTTTTTATTGTCCATTTATTCTTGACTTAGTGGGAAAATCACTGGTCATTTTAACTACTGATCATTTTAGGTCAGAAATTGGTTTTAGAATTTAATATAAATCATGAAACTTACATATACAAATGCAAAAATTGTATTTACAGTGAACTGGGTTTTATAATTCAGAAGCTCTTTCAAACATTCCAGACTAAGGTATCATATTCTCTATAAAATATACTGTCTCTCTCTCTGATATTCCTTGATAGGTCTTTAGAAATGAAGAAAAAACTAGATGCATCAAGTAGAAACGTGAAAAGTAAAGGAGTGCCTGGTCAGAGGGGATAGGCCTGGTGCATTTGATGGTTCCCATTAAATGAGTGCAATCAATTATAGTATCTTTTGGCATAAAAAATAAGAAATGGGTTGAGTTCATTGCATGTTTGTTCTGGATACAGGCAGAAATTCATAGAAGTGATGTGTGAAACAATGCAATGAAAGGTGAACAATAATTAACAATTACTGAATAACTTTGATGGGGAATTTTCTATTCTGCCTGGAGGCAATAAGGTATAATGCACTTATCATCAAACTTAACAGAAGCTGACTTTGTTAGAATTAGTTGGCAATTAATTAAACAAATCCCTCTCCACACTTGTCTCACTTACAGAAAATTTTCACATTCAGGTCAATTCTGAATAAAGTACGCTGAAGAAATCAGTATTAAAAGAAAAGCAAAACAAAACTTCCCCAGGTGATTACAGGTATGAGGTTTGTAAAAGCTGACCTAATTGAACTCAAGGGCTCTTTTTATTTTTCAAAGAGATCACACAGTCATACATATATTTTCTTGTTCACCTTCTTGGTTTTAAAGAAATTTATACAGGTAGATCAGTGAAGTTATGAAAGGCAATATGCACGAAGAATTCTCTGTTCTGCCTTTATGTAATATGAAGAGTAAGATTTTCTTGAAGCTCAAATTGAAGACTCTGTGTAATACTTTCTTTTGGTTCTAATGAGAAGGGGTCATATGAGACTTAGAAATAAATATGTCTATGAGGTGAGTGTACTTAGATGCCTGGGCAAATCTGTACATGGTGTAAAACATTTTTGTCATTAAAATTTCAGCAAATTCTCCTTTAAAAGAGTAACAAACAAACTTTAAAATATCTTCAGTTAGTCTTCTTTTGGAATAAGCTGGATCTCAAGTAAGGTACCTAGTGTTTAAAAATCATAAACTTTGCTGAAGATTTTTAAAATTGCAAAATTTTCTTTCTTCTTATTCTTTCATATATCATTTACTCATCACTTACTATGCATCATTTATTGCTATCAAAAGTCCTAAGTTGATATCGTCAGTCATACTTTGCTGATGAGAAAATAGAAGCTCGGAGAATGTAAACAATTTTCTCATGATCACTCAGCCAGTGAGAGATCATGGATTAAAATGCAGGTTTATGTGAACTGAAACGCCATAGTTTTAACTGAGCAAATTTCTTTACTTTATAAAAAAATAGTAACAGAAGCTAAATCAGTGTCACGTGTGCTTCTATTATGTTTTTAATCTCATGAAAATTTACAAATAACGCTGTGTAACTTCAAAGATAACAGTAAATTTCTTGAATATTGCTAACTCAAAAATTAAAGTGGATCACAGAACTACAGAATTCTAACATTAATTAAATTTTTTCCACTTTGGATTTAACTTTTCAGATTTTTAAATGTTATTAATATCTTAACCTGTGTGCCAGTTTAAAATTTGTTATTAATCAGTTAATTTTTAAAAAATAAATCAGAACTTATGCACACACATTTTTTGATACTATTTATTTGCAGGAATGTCTTGCATTTTATTAACAAGGTATACAGAGAAAAGCAGTTCATGTTGGAGAAATTAATTTTATATTTTAACCAAGGGTTTTTTATATAAACAAAATACCTTATGTGGTTAAGACAATAAAAGTTGCGCTGGAGCTTGTCTGTCGAAAAATGTAACCAATAATATTCAGAAATTAGCAGTAAATGAGAAGGAGGCAGATGCTGAAATTGTGTCGCTGCATAGCAGATAAATTTGATCTATCACTTAGATGACTGTTCAAGATTGGTGATTCAGGCCAATTTATGGAAATGTAGATTCTTGTTTCTAATATTTTTATATAGGAGAATCCCTTGGGAGTCAGGTTAACTGTGTCTTACAGTGGGAAAAGAAATTGCCTCAATTTCAGAATTCTAAACTAAAGGAATCTTGTGTTTATTGACTTATTTGACTAACATTTAGGTTTTATAGATATTTTAGTCACCATAAACATTGCTTTTCACATTTAGTCTCATGAAATCATCACAGAACTCCTTTATAGTAGATATTTTTAGTACTTCTCACTTGAAAAAGGAGAATTTTTGATGCATTAAAAGTGTAGGTGGTTAAATATTCTTTCAAACTAAACAAGGTAAAACTTATACTCTGTTCATCTGCCTCAAAGTTTAACAGATGGCAGAAAATGACTGTCAGAAGTATCCTTTACCCATCTATCTTTCTCATAACATAACGAATCTAAGTATATTAAAACCAAACTAAGCAACCTCATATTGGTTGTACATTGGAACTTCCAAATGTAAAGACATTTTGTAAGATATGCTGCTGAGAAAAGCTCAGTTTGTGCTAGCATGTTTGCTGCATATTTTAATTTCAGGAACCAATGCTGGCCAAGGTTTTTTTTTTATAGACTTCTTGGTAATATATTCACTTTTTCACCAGGTCTCAGCAATGTGGAGCGAAATGAGCAGAAATTACACAGATTTGACAGAGTTTATTCTGCTGGGATTCAGGACATCTTCAGAAGTGCAGGTTTTCTTATTCTTGCTTTTCTTGATTATCTATCTGGTCATTTTATCAGGAAATATCAGCATATTAATTGCCATTGAGACAGACACTAGACTTCACACACCTATGTACTTCTTTCTCCGAAATTTGTCTTATTTAGATCTTTGCTACTCTACTGTCATTGCACCCAAAACTCTGGCTACTTTCTTGTCCAAGGAGAAGAAAATTTCTTACAATGGATGTGCAGTACAATTCTTTTTCTTTGCTCTATTTGTTGGGACTGAAGGTTTTCTGCTAGCTGTGATGGCATATGATCGCTTCTCAGCCATCTGTTTCCCTTTCCTGTACCTGGTGCGTATGTCTCAGCAGGCTTGTGTTCGCCTGGTGATTGGTTCCTATGTCTGTGGATGCATCAACTCCATGATCCAAACTGGCTTCACCTTCAGTTTACATTTTTGTGGGGAAAATAGACTGGATCACTTTTTCTGTGATGTCCCAGCCCTGATCAAAATTGCATGTGTAGACACCTTTGTGAACGAGATTGTGCTTTTTATTCTCTCTTCTCTCATCATCATCACCACCACAACTATAATACTGGTTTCCTATGCATACATTCTCTGCACTGTTCTGAAGATTCCCTCGGCCCATGGCAGGAGTAAGACCTTCTCCACTTGCAGTTCTCACATCATAGTGGTGAGTCTATTCTATGGAACTGTGTTCTTCATGTATGCCCAACCTGGGGCCATCTCCTCACCAAACCAAAGCAAGATTGTAGCTGTGTTCTACACTCTTATTATTCCTATGTTGAATCCTCTGATTTATAGCCTAAGAAATAGGGAGGTGAAAAGTGCTTTGAAAAGGATATTGTTGAGAAAAATATCTTTTCATTGTCAGAAGCTAAAGCTGTAGAATCAACTAAAAGCAATATTATCAGAAAAAAAGGCAATATTATCAGGAATTTAGTGTGAAATATTTTCAATAAAAGGCATGTAAGGATTTTGGAGATTAAAATTTATGTCCATTTTTAAATCATTCTTAAAGTCTTTTAAAATGAGTTTAAAATGCATGTTGTTTCACATTTCTACATAATTATTTTAGTGTGATATCTAGGTATTAACTAGGTTTAGACTTCCAATCAAAATACATTACTTCCCACTTAATAAATTACTTATTTGATTAATAAAATATGTGTATCCACATATATGAGTAGCTACATGTTCATCTGTCTGTTGGATTGGGAAAAGAAACAGAGACCTTACTGCATATTCTATATTTTTGATCATCAAGTTTGCCATTGCCTGATCTTAACAAATAAGAGTTGTAAAAGCTAGGGTAATGTAATTATTTGTTTGTGAAATAGTTACCCAAAAAAGGTACCAGGTATTAGTAGCAGTAGTATGGTTAAATCATCCAAGCAATCATTTCATCAAGAAGTATAAATAAATACATAAATACAGAATAATTTTTCTTTTAATGAAATTCTTAATCATACTTGATAATCAGTATTATTTATGCTTATCTAATTAATTTCTATTATTATCCCTGTATCATTCTTATAGCTTATATATGGATTTCAAATTTTTCTCTAAATTTCAAAAATTATATTGATAGAATTATACAAAATATCTCATTATCATAATTTCATCTAGTCAATGTCCGTGGTTATGTGTGCTGTATATTTTTAATCTTGACAGTTTCATCCTATTTTTGTTCCTTAATTAGACTTGCCAAGTGTTTGACTTCATGCCATTTGAGTTTCATATTATTGTTGAAGAAATTTATGGTTGTGACATCTAGTTGTCCCATAGATTTTTTTGTTTTATTTTATTTTGCTTTAGAGTATTCAAAATTGAGCAAAAAACATTAACCTGGGTTAATATATAAAAATCACTGGTCTTTCTGTATTGCATTTATTAATCTAATATCTACTTATATATTTGCATACCCTTCCAGTGTTTCAATTTATTTTCTGCAGATTTTTTGGTTTTTATTAAATTTCTTGTAAATTCATATTTTGAACACTTAGTAAAATATTTTTAGTTTTATTTAGTATTATTTAGCTTTTATTTTAGTTTTTATTTCATTAAATTATGTTTAAAACCTTTGCATAGCTTTTATTATTGCTTATTTATATTTTCACTGTTATAAATAATTTTATTATAAGTTTAATATTCTCTTTCACTCCTGCATTATTTAGATGTTGTTTCTAATTTCAATATAGTTGACTTACTAGGCTAAATTCATTTTATTATTGATTACTAGTTTTATTATTACAAATTATGAGAATCAAATCTTGAAAAATCTTTTAGTTAAATTATTGTTTTACCAGATGGACATTGGTGAAATATTAGAAAATGCAGAGTCACATCCATCATATGAATTTATTATTATTATTATTATTATTATTTTTTTTTTTTTGCGTCACCGGGGATTGAACTCACAACCTCGCACCTGCCTGACAGGCGTGTAAGCTGCTGAGCCAAACTTCCAGTCCTGGTTTTTTTTTTTTTGAGGCAGGGTCGCACTGTGTAGCTCAGGCCAGCCTTGCGCTCACGTTGTAGCCCAAGCCGGCCTCAAACTCACAACGCTCCTCCTACCTCAGCCTCCCGAGTGCTGGGATTAAAGGCGTGCGCCACCACGCCCGGCTTGTATGAATTTATTGAAACATTTTACAGATATTATCCCAGAAGCTGTTCCAAGAACCTCCGACAAATTTTATGATAGAAAACATGGCAAGCTTAGAAAATATTAAACTTTATTAACCTGATAATGATATATATATAAACTGAATGAACACACATTTAAAACAGATAAATACTTGAAATACTTTATCTAAAATTTGAAAAAAACACAAAATGCCCACTATTCCTAATGCATTTCAGCATTCTGTCAGAAGTCTAGTAAGTGTGGTATGATGAGTAAAAATTAAATATAGAGGGATCAACTGAGGGAGAAAACTGTAACATGATAATTTAAAGACAAACTGAAAAAGATGTCTGCGTAAATGAATAAAAATGACTTGCCACGATGTATGCAACAGCAATGTTATTTTTACATTTAATTTTAAAATTATAGCTTTTGTAGGTATAAGGTATCATAAAAATTTAGGAATAATTTAGCAAAAGATGTACAAGACCCCATGTGGAATAACATAAAATTCTTTACATCATGGTGTATAATACGGTTTTCAAAAATTACAAGTAGTATCAACTATGTGAGAAAATATGTACATATAAACGTAGTAGAGTTCAGAATTTACAGACATTCAGTTTATACAGTAATTGTAATGATTGCATGTACTGTAAACATATTTGTTATCATGTATTTTGTACTACGCTTTTACTTTCTATAAAGCATTTTTGATGGGCAAATAACCTTGTACTGAACTTCTCCAAATTTATTTGTACTATAGATGCAGCCAACCTACATGATACAGGAAAACTGTATCAATAATCATTTTACAAGACAGCACATAATAAAATTTGTTGAAATATTTCATATCATCGGTAATCTGAGAGATATAAATCAAAATTACAGTTAACATTTTATTTAACACTCATTCAGTTACAAAAAACAATGAAAATGGTGTTATAGTTTGTATCTGTATGATCCCTCAAAGCCTCAGACACTCATGGGTAGAGCTTTTGGGAGTTGACTAGATCATGTGTATGTGATACTCATCAATGGATTAGTCCACCGATGAGTTTATAGGCAAATGTAATGTTGAGGAGTGGCCTGGATGTGTATATATCTCCTTCCCTCCTTCTTTGGTTATATGTTGCTCCTGACTGCCATGCCATAGCTTTTTCTCCTCTGCCATATCATTTTACCTTGGAGCCAGCCCTCTATGGACTGAAACTTACAAACTGTGAGCCAAGGGAGTATTGCATCTCAATGATGAGAAGTAACTAAGGCGTATGGCATACAGCACCCACTCTCAACAGGGACAATATTGCCTCTAAGAGGGGTAGGTTATTTTATGTGCATAGTTCCCCAAAGTATATACCGAGTACTTAAAAAAAGAAAACTAAAGTCCATGCTTATGCAGATCTCATTCTCTGTTTTTAATGCGCTTCTTCTGTGCCAAGGAATCCTCCAGAATACCACATTACATTTTATTGTCAGAATTCCTCAGCTTCCACTGGAGTATGACATTTGCTCAGATTTTCCTTGACATGGGTAGTTTTGAAGGGTATTAGTCAGGAATCACATATTGTCCCTCTATTGGGACTTGATGTTTTATTCTTAGTTTTGCTAGGGTAATGGGTTTTAGGAAAGATGACCAAGGGTCATCCTCAATATATCATATCAGGGGTACATGCTATCCATTAATTTACCCCTAATGATATTAACCTTGATCACTTGGCTGAAGTATTTTTCAGGCTGCTCATGTATAGAACTATTTTCCCCTGTTCCATACTAACTTTTTGGAAGCAAGTCACTCAGCATAGTTCCTATTTAGTGAACTAGGATTAAATTTCATCTCTTGATGTGGAAGAAGTGCATTCATAAATTATAATTAATTCTACAGGTGATGCCTTTACATAATTTAACACAGAACTAAAATGAAAAATATTGGGATTGCATTTATACAATAAAAATGTTTAACAAAGGGACCAAAATGCTACCTTGGATTGTGAGGATACACGTTGATGGGATGACAGGTATCAGTTAATGTCTGTATGTTGTCCAAGGATGACTGAAAAAAAATTATTATCAATTTCTTTATGCACAGTTGAAATCCAAATGTATTAAAATTGTCATACAGTGCATTGCTCTTTATACCTGAAGACTTTCCCCCAAATTCTGATACATTATTAATATTTTTGTTCTGATGCTTTCTTTGCACATTGTTTTCTCTTTAACCTTTGTAACACTCTTTATTTACAATGTTTATTTAGTTGTTTAATTATTTTTATTCCACTTTGGCATATTTTTGGCAATTTGCTTAGAAATTTTTACTAGAAATTTGGTCTTTTAAGCTTGTTGAATTCTTTTTTTTTGTATATATTTGCAAATGAAAATTAAAATTCAAATGTAAATTCCATTTTTGAATAACTAGTGATTTCTATCATAATGTGTTTATTGGGACTCTGTATATTTATTTTCATAACATGTATATTCAAATTACATAAATCAAATTTCATTGTATTCATTTTTTCCTTGTTAAGATTTTAAAATGTTGCATGATGTTGTTTTTTCCTTTTCTGAGAATGAGTTCTTATTATATTGCCTAGGATGACCTTAGTCTTATAATTCTCCAGCCTCAGCCTCCTGAATAGCTGAGATTTCAGGCTTGTGCCACTGTGCCCGTATCTGGATGTTGTTCCTGATAAAAAATATATGATTTGCAGATGTTTTATCCAAATATGCTATTTATCTTTCAAATATTCTAATTTTTTTAAAGTTAAGAAATTCTTAATTTTAGTAAAGTCTAATCTATCATTTTTAATTTACTGATTGTTCTATACCATTATATCTAAGAAATTCTTGCCTAATTCAAGGCCACATACATTTTTAAGAAATTCTATAATTTGAGATTTTGCATTTAATTTTTTGATGAATGATGAATTTTGGGTTCATTTTCTTATATAGGTAGAGGTATGAATAAATTTGTATTTTCACAAATGGATATTCAATTTTATAGTGCAACTGTTGGAAGGTTAGCTTTTTCTCCACTGAATCATTTCTATGTTTTGCAGACCATTCAACCACATAAGTGTGGGTTTATTCTGTACTCTCTCTTCTCTTGGTTTATTTGCATATTTAGATATTGACTGCATTCTATTTTAGATACAACAATTTTATGTTATATTATAATCTAAGTTTCAAGCCCTTAAATTTATTCTTCTTTTCAAAGTTATTTTTGTCAGCCTAGATTCTTTGCATTTTTCATGTAAAATTTTAGGATAAACTTGAATTTCTACCAAAGCAACTTGCTGGTATTCTGATTTTGATTGAGTTGATTCTATAGATAATGTAAGTATAACTGATCTCTTACCACTGTGGAGTCTTCCAATTAATGAGTACGTTGCTCTCCATTTGTTCAGTTCTTCTGTAATTTCTCTTAATAATATTTTCGAGGTTTTGTTTCTTGTTTTTGTGTATTTAGGCTCTAATATTAGAGCAGTTTTAGATTCATGATAAAATTGAGAGGCAGGTATGGAGATTTCCTGTGTATTTAAGACCCTTATGTATACATAGCTCTGCCCACCCCACCATGGTCCATTTGTTACACTTATCCACATTATGTTGTATAGAGTAATTTTGTTGCCCTTAAACCTGTCACTGTTCTGCCTTTTTCCTTCTCTTTAAGCCACTGTATATTTTATTGTCTTTTTTTAATTTTAGAAAAGCAAAACAGAAGTTAATACAGAATTTCAAAAAAAATAAAACAGTGAGAAATCAATACTAGTCAATATATTACATACTGTTATCTTAGAAGTACTTGCTCAAGTCACGAGATCTAGGCATAAAAAATGATCAGACAAACAATGACAACACAAACTATTCCTTCTAATAAACTAACAGAGAATTAGTAGTATAGTTATCTATCTTGCATACTTATACATACATACAGTTATATGTGTATATCTACAAACATATAATCTTTTCCTTTCTTCCAGCTATTCCCCTTCTGGGTATTTTCCCAGAAAAATTGAATGTGTCACGTCACAGCAATATATGTGTACCAATGTTTATAGCAGCACAATTTGTAACAGCTAAATCTTGGAAACAGCCAAAATGCCCATCAACTGCAGAATGGATGAAAAAGATGCAGTATTTTCATACAATGGAATATTACTCAGCTATAAAAAAGGATGAACTTGAGGCCTTTATAGATAAATGTAGGCAACTTGAGACCATACTCATAAGTGAAATAAATCAGACTTACATTTGTGAATATTGTATTGTCTCCCTAGTGTAAAAAATAAATAACAATTAAATTAATAAAAACTGAAAGAGTAATAAGATCCAAATGTACAATAGATATTGTAATAATGAAAGGGAAAGAAAGTGCTCAAAATTATTTTATTGTCTTTATAGATCTTTTCAAGAATGTCAAGTAGCTGGACTTGTGCAATACCTTGCCTTTTAAGATAGCCTCCTTTCAGTTAGTAATATGTTTTTAGGTTCCCTCCATGTCACTTCTTGGCTTGCTACTCATTCTGAACTGAACAGTAGTTCATTATGTGAATGTGCCTTTTCTTTATCTATATACATCTTGGTTGCTTCCAGGTTTTGATAATTATAAATAAAACTGATGTAAGTATGCATGCACAGTTTTTTTTTGTGTGTGTGTTCTTAAGTTTTAACCAACTCCTTATGTAATTCCAGGGAAAATGATAGCTAGAATTTATGACAGGAATAAATTTAGTTTTGTAGGACACTGCCACAGTGGCTGTATCATTTACATTTGCCCTAACATTAATGTGCATTCTCGTTCAACATCCTCATCAATATTTGTTGTTCAAGGACCCAATCCAAAAATGGGCATCTGAGATGAATACACACTTCTCAGAGAAAGAAATGCAAATGGCAAATAAATATATGGAAAAATGTTCAGCATCAATGGTCATTTGGGAAATGCAAATTAAAACAACGCTGAGATTCCATCTCACTCCAGAAAGAATGGCCAAGATTAAAAAATCAACCAACAGCAAATGTTGGAGGGACTGTGGGGAAAAAGGAACTCTTCTCCAATGTTGGTGGGAGTGTAGACTGGTGCAGCCACTGTGGAAGTCAGTGTGGAGATTCCTCAAGAAGCTAAGTTTAGAGATCCCATTTAACCCAGCTATCCCACTTCTGGGCATTTTCCCAGAAGAATTGAAAACATCATATCACAGTGATATCTGTGCACCTATGTTTATAGCAACCTAATTTGTAATAGCCAGATCTTGGAAACAACCCAAGTGCCCATCAATCAAAGACTGGATAAAAAAGATGTGGTATTTTTATACAATGGAGTACTACTCAGCTATTAAGAAAGATTGCATTGAGACTTTTGTAGGTAAATGGTCACGACTTGAGACCATACTCGTCAGTGAGATAAACCAAAGCCACATGTGTAAATACCGTATTGTCTCCCTAGTGTAAGAAACAGAAAAGTATATATGACCCAAAATCTATAATAAATGCTACCTAGGGGTGAAAAACAGCTCAAAGAGCAAAAGCAACTGGGAAGGGAAAAGGTAGAAAGAGAAAAGGGAAGAGGAAAAGATATAAACCTGTATGTATGTATATGTAAGATAACTAAAATGAACACACTGTTGAATCTATTCATTACTGAGAAAGAATAGTTAATACTCATACGATTAGATTAATTTTACATGTCTATATCTATAACCATTTTGAAGATAACGATATCTAATATTGAAACCATTCTATCATGCGATTTTGTAAACCTGCAATGTTACTGTTGTGTATTTACTCTAGTCTTTTGTTTGTCTCTTTTGCTTGTTGTCTTTGTTTTATACGTCTTTTTTTCTGTTTTTTCTTTGCTTAAATAAAAAAAAGACTAAAAAAAGACATTTGTTGTTGTCAGTGCTCTGGATTTTGGCAGTTATAATAGACATGCAGTGATATCTTATTGCTTTCTTAATCTACATTTGCATGACTTCATTTGATATAGATCATGTTTTCATATGCTTATTTTCTGTTTGTATATCTTCTTTGGTGAAAGGTCTTTATGTTTTTTGGGTTCTTTTTTAATTTTTCTGCTTATTGTTGAGTTTTAAGAATTCTTCTTAAATTTCAATGATGGTTGTTTATCAGATGTGACTGCTGCTTCTCATTCCCATGATGGTTTTCCAGTTTTTAGTGTACAAGATTTACACATTTGTCACCTTTATCACTAAATATTTAATATTTTGATACTATAAACATAGTCTCTTGGTGGAATAAAATTCTACTTAATTTTGTCTGTTAAACAAAATCTCCAAGTTCAGAAATTGGGTTTCATATTTTGAGGGAACGAATTTAACTTCTTCTGTGGTATGTGAGAAGCAGTCATGCAGATTCAATGTGATGGACCAGGATCAGGAAGAAACTACACATTTGAATTATGAAGTATAGTTCTTGGAAATTATCAGTTTGTAAATCATGAAATAAATGTGGCCTAAAATGAGCCAGGGGTTTATTTAGCTCAATAAATTAAAGTCTTGAAGTGAAAAGTGCCGAGACTGTGCAGGACTTCTGCATCATCAGAGACAGGGTGCTCTTTGAACTGTTTGCTTCACACCCTCCAACAAAGGATGCCACCTTGTGGTCGATTGCAAATATCACCTTGAAATTTTATTAGTAAAAAATTATACGTGAAATTATCCATTTCTCATGAACAGAGATATAAACATCCTTAATAAAACCTTTA
This sequence comes from Dasyprocta punctata, assembly GCA_004363535.1. Classification (NCBI taxonomy): domain Eukaryota; kingdom Metazoa; phylum Chordata; class Mammalia; order Rodentia; family Dasyproctidae; genus Dasyprocta; species Dasyprocta punctata. The sequence continues at coordinate 82,323 of RJWM01001464.1, read as the reverse complement.
GAAAATCGAGTTTGCAATACTGTACACAGAAAGGATATATCAATGCCACCATATTATGCAAGTCAGTTGAATTCACAAAGCTACCCTAGATTCAAAATATGAGGAAGTAAACTTTAGCCCATTATTAGAAGGATCTGGAAATTTCAAGGTGATATTAGCAATTGACCACAAGGTGGCATCCTTTATTGGAGGGTGTGAAGCAAACAGTTCAAAGAGCACCCTGTCTCTTAATGCAGAAGTCCTGCACAGCCTCGGCACTTTTCACTTCAAGACTTTAATTTATTGAGCTAAATAAACCCCTGGCTCATTTTAGGCCACATTTATTTCATGATTTACAAACTGATAATTTCCAAGAACTATACTTCATAATTCAAATGTGTAATTTCTTCCTGATCCTGGTCCCACACACTAAATCTGGATGACTGCTTCTCACATACCACAGAAGAAGTTAAATTTGTTCCCTCAAAGTATGAAACCCAATTTCTGAACTTGGAGATATAATACACAGAAGATTATTACATTTCATGCTAATCCTAAATGATTAAATACCATATTCTAAGCATATTTACAACATTGCAGGACTCCTTCCCTCTTGACAACCAGAATACTGGCTGTTGAACACTACCCATTTCTCCAGAACTTGTGTTTCTAAAAGGGGGGCTCTAAAATACCAAAATCAAGAATTTAACAATAAATGATACAGTCATATTACAGTGATTTCTCAAAGCAATACAAAATCTCACACATTTTGTATGGTATGTGAAGAGAAAAATATGCATTTTAGTCTGTTTTAGTAGTTTTAAATAAACAATTTATTAAATATAGGAGGAAGGAATCAAAGATGAGACATGGATACATAAACAAACAAAAAACTGCAAAAGAAACAGGAAAAAAGCAGACAATATAGTAGAGGCTCTTTTGTAATTGTTTAATTCTGTCAGTGTACCAAAAAACATAACAAAACAAAACACAGATTAGTAAACAAATGAAAGACCTTGTCAAAATTTAAACAAACCTTGATTTATGGAAACTGAAACTTGAAATGCATGTAACTTTCATGTCATAAAGGATGCTTTTATTTGCCAACCATTCAAATGCACATTTAAAGATCTAAACATATTTTGTCTGACAGGATGTGCATAAATTTGTATCTGGTCAGATTGAATTGTAGTTTACTGACTCCTGATTTAAGCAGTCAGCTGTATTTCAGAGCAATTGGACTTTGTCGAATGTAAAAAGATTCTCAGCATCTATTGAGATGATCATATAGTTTTTGTTCTTAGCACTGTTAATATGGTGTACTATATTTATTGATTTGTATATGTTGAACCACTCCCGTATCCCTGGGATGAATCCAACTTGGTCATGATATATAATCTTCTTGATTTACTGCATTCTGTTTGCCACTGTCTTATTGAGGATTTTTGCATCTATGTTTATTAGGGAGATTGGCCTGTTTCTCTTTTATGGTTGGGCCTTTCTCTGGTTTTGGTATTAGGGTAATACTTGCCTCCAGGAATGAGTTAGGGAGTATTGCTTCCATTTCAATTTCATTAAAGAGTTTGAGGAGCATTGGTATTAAATCTTCTCTAAATTTCTTGTAGAGTTCAGTAGTGAATCCATCAGGGCCTGGGGCTTTTCTTTGTTGGTAGGTTTTTAATTACATCTTCAATTTCATTGATAAATATTGGTTTATTTCAGATTGTTATATCTTCTTTATTCAGGAAAACTCCCTTTTAAAATTCATTTTGATACACGAAACATGAAAATTGTACACATTTGTAGGGCATATGTAAAGTTTTGATATATGTATTCATTGTACAATGTTTAAATCGGGTTAAACACTGTGGTGGATTGAAAACTGGCAGTCAAATTTAACACCAGCTGAATTGAGTCAGCCTGGTGCTGTGTCGGGGTGGCCCACTTGAGGACTGTTACCAACATAAAAAGAGAACTGGGGAAGAATAATTAGTTGTTGTTTGGTGCTTTGGTTCTCTTGTTTACATGGGTTCTCCTAGAGGAGCTTGTCAAGTTTCTTTTCTGATATGAACTTGGCTATGGTACATCGTCAGAGTAGCTTGGGGTCTTGTTGTCGTTGAGAATGACTGTGGTTCACTTTGAGGGAGCTCTGGTCCTTACGTTGAGCATCAATTCTTGGCTCTAGAGGGGAAGATGCAATGCTGCTCAATCTCCAGGAGAGGCTTGTCATGCTGGTTTCCTGATAACAATTCAACTGCTCTCATTGTCAGAGGAGCTCGGGACCTCGTTGTCACTGAATATGGCTGTGGTACTTTTCAGGGGAGCTCTGGTCCTTACTTTGAGTGTTGCTTCCTGGCTTCAGTGCAGAACCCTCAGCCTACTGGCACAGCACCTTCGTTCCACTGGTGTAGACTTTCTAGCTTCCACTGCTGACCTCGGGGCCTTCCTAAGTGCTGATCTGTGAAACAGACTTGCATGAGCCTCCAGCTGGATTTGTGGAAGGCGTTATCATGGGCTCTAAGTCTTCAACTGGGCTCATGCAGGGCATTGTTGTAGAACCCAGGTCCTTGGTTGGATTCTCTAGGTCTTTAGTGTGTTAAGTTTTCTTGCACTTTCTTTGTATTTGACTCATTGGGTGACCATTGTAAATAATGCTATAAATTATGTGTTCTGTATTGTCTTGTCCTCCTTGCAATCCCTGGCTAAAAGAAACGTATTTGCCTTCTGAAATGTTTACCATTTCTTTACAGAGCAAAGACTCAAAATAAATACATATTACAGAGATGAGTTGACCTCTGGTTAGCTTTGTGTCTTCCCTTTGTGCTGCCTCCAGAGACAGTCTCTCTGCAGCCCTCCCAGTTTTGTCCTGTATTAGTTTTACTTAATGTTTGGAATTATGACTGTAGAGGTGGAGAAAGGTGGGCTGATACTTGTGAGAATTTCTGCTACTCCTCTTGATGTAATAGGTATTGGACCGGGCAAGTACTGCTTGCCATCACTTTAGATTATATTCTTTCTGTGTGTTTGCTTTTCTGCTTTCATCTCCTAGCTGTGGTGATTGCTCTCAAGTCTTCTCAAGTCTTTTGAAAATTCCCTATTTGGTGCAATAATTTTGTTTTGTTTAATTTTCTTCTCATTATTCTTGACTTATTCATTATTAAGACTACCTGGACACTTTTATTTCTAATTACAAACAGAAACTATTATCATTTTCTTGGTCACAATGTTCGTTGTAAGATTTGTTGATATCATCTTCAGATATACAATTCCTTTCTTTATAATCTATTAATATGACAATTTTAAGCTTACACTTCATAACTGAAAAGTGATGGAAAATATAACATTAATTGAATTCGTTAGAAAACATAAAATTATCCTCTGAAATTTCTTAAAATATTTTCATCTACTTTATGATTTTCTTGTAATTGATAGACAAATTTTTGAGTTAGTAATAAGTCCTTCTTCCCGTAACTAAAAAAATTTGTTTGAATGTAAAGTGAATTGTTCCTCAAATGATGGTAAAATGACATGAAGTTGCCAAATCTAGGTGTTATCATTACAGAAATATTTTAAATTACTATGTGCATCGTTTAATGCATTATTATTTAGACTTCCAGTTTTTGAAACAGTTTTAGTTATAAATTTGTGAATTTTGCTTATTCTGATAAAAATTTGCACTTTATTAAAATTTAGCTGTTTATAATGCAATTTGATTATCTTTTAAATCCCTGTTGTATGTGCAGTTAAACTCTCCTCCACAAACAACTTGTCTCCTAAATGTGCATTTGACCATTTTTCCAAAATCAGTCTCACTGGGTGATTATAATTTTGGAGAAACAACTTTTAGCCTTGTTGTTTCAACTGTGTGTTTATTGTGTAAATCACCATTTTCTCATTTTAAACTAACCTATTTTAACTTGTTGAACTTATTTTATTCTTTAAACATTTATTCAGCTAACAATATTTTCAGTTATTTGGCTTATCTTTGAATATAATCCTTAGGACTCCATGTTCCTTACTCACTGCAGCTTTTTAAAAGCCAGTTCTTATTTTGAACTAATTTTATATTTATACATTAGTTAGAAAATAATAAAAAAGAGTTTTTAAAAATAAGGCCTTGCTTCCTATAATGTTAGTATTTTACGTAACCATAGAACCATGATCAAGAATAGAAAATAAAAAGATTAACTTGACCATACCTCATGGTTAAAATCACAAGAGTAACACTCCAAGTCCTGTATCTAGTAAGTGAAGACCTATCTAATATAGTTATCTACATGTTTATGTATGTGTATTTATATATGTACTTGGATGTGTCTATAATATAAAAAAGAAATTTTTGATGCCTTATTTATTTTTAATACTTTAGTGAGATATGTGACAATTTCTTAGTGTGATGGTGGGTATAGTAGTTGTATCTGCAGTGTACAGCATACACTGTATGTTTTTCATCCTTGGTACCATATTCAAGGTATCATTGCCAATTTCAGTGATGTGAGGCTTTGCCACACATTTTCTTTCCTGAGTTTTATAGATTTTAATTTTACATTCAGGTCATGAATCCATTTTTAATTTTTGTGTGTGCTTAGATAAGGGTGCAACTTCATTCTTTTGTTTATGGATATACAGTTTCCTAGAACTACTAATTAAAAATACTATTTTCCTCCAATAAATAGTAACGGTACCCTAGAAAATATAATTTGACCATGTATGTTGTTGTACCTGTTCCACACAGTTTTGGTTACTGCGGCTTTGTAGTAAGTGTTAAAATCAGGATGGAATTCTCCTAGCATCTGTCTTTTTCTAAGTTGTTTAGGATATTTGGGGGTTTCTTGAGTATCCTTCTGAATTTTAGGATTTTTTTTCTAGTTTTGCAAAGACACTGAAAGTTTGATAGAGATTGCATTAAATCTGCAAATTGAGTTGTATGGTTATATTAGCAATATTAAATCTTTCACTACAAGAAGATGAAATGTCATTCCATTTATATCTTTAATTTCTTTCAAAATTGTGTCATAATTTCATTGTATAAGAATTTCACCTTGGTCAAGTTAATTCCTGAATACTTTATTCTTTTTGATGCTGTTAGTAAGTATGATTATTTTGTAGTTCCCCCTTTTTATTTTTCACTGATAGTTTATAGGGATGAAATTGATTTTTAGGTATTGACCTTGTATCTTGATTTTTTGCTGAATTTGTTTATCAGTTGTACTAGTTTTTTGTTGTTGTTGAAATCTTTATGATTTGTATATGAAAAATCATACCATCTGCAAACCAAAATTAATTTATTTTTTTCTTTCTGATATAAATGCATCTATCTATCTATCTATCTATCTATCTATCTATTATCAATTATCCATTTTGTCTACATTTTCTTGCTAGTATTTCTAGTACTAGTGCTACTTTGAATAGAAGTAGGGAAATTGACATGTGATTTGTTTCTGATATTAAAGAAGTTTTCAGCATTTTATTATTATTTTTACTGAGTTTGTCATTCATAAATTTTATTATGTTGAAGAGATTTCTTTCTCTTCCTAGTTTGGTAAATATTTCTGTCATAAAGGATGTTGAACTTTGTCAAATGCTTCTTCTGCATCATTTGAGATGATACTGTGTTTTTCCTTTTTTTTATTTACAAAGAATCTACTTAAAAATCAATAGAACAGACAAGCAGGTTTAGCAAGGTCATGGTACAAGGTCATAAAGTTATATACAGAAATCTAGTGTTGGCCTCTATACAAGCAATGAACAATTCAAAAGTAAAATTGTAACGGCACAAGTTACATCACAAAAAAGCTTAAAGTAGCATTACTGTATAAATCTACCAAAATATATTCATTATCTGTATCCTGAAAACTACAAAAACTAATCAAAAGTACTCAAATACAACCTAAATAAGCAGAGAGAGACTATGCATGTGAATTGGACAAATGTCAAAACATTTATTCTCCCTAAACTTACCTATAGATTCACCTGAATATCTACCAAAATCTCAACAGAATTCCTTTTTTTTTCAGTGAAGGGAGGCATTGAATTTACTTCTTGACAGGCCATGTGGATGACAAAGGAGGCCACTGTGCTTTTTTTTTTAACTATCCTAACTATTTTTTAATGTATATATACATAAACATATACATAATTTTTCTTTCAGTTTGTCACACAAGTGAAAAAATAAGATGCTTACATATGTGTGACATTTATTTCACTGATAAGTATGTTCTCAAGGTGCATCCATTTAAGTATACAGATGTCCAGTTTATCATTCTTTATAGCTGAGTAGTACTCCATTATATAGAAATGCCACATCTTTTTTGTCCATTCTTCAGTCGATGGGCATTTAGGTTGTTTCCAACACCTGGCTATTATGAACTTTGCTGCTATAAACATAGGTGCACGCATATCACTGTGGTATGATGCTTTTAATTCTTTTGAGAAGACACCCAGAACGGGAATTGCTGGGTCAAATTGGACCTCCAATCCTAGTTTTTTAAGAAATTTCCACACTGACTTCCATAGTGGTTGCACCAGTCTGCATTCACCAACAGTGGAGAAGGGTTCCTTTTTCCCCACAGTCTCTCCAACACTTGTTATTGGTTGATTTCTTAATGCTGGCCATTCTTTCTGGGATGTGGTGGAATCTCAGTGTTGTTTTCATTTGCTTCTCTTGAATGACCAGTGCTGTTGAACATTTTTTCATGTATTTATTTGCTGTTTGTACTTCTTCATCTGAAAAGTGTGTGTTCATCTCAGATGCCCATTTTTGGACTGAGTCTATAAATCTGGGAGGACTGATTTTTTTGAGTTCTTTATACATTCTTAATAGTAATCCTTTATCTGAGGGACAGTTGGCAAACATTTTCTCCCACATTATGGTAGTCTCTTCACACTGTTGGTGGTTTATCTGGCTGTGCAAAAGCTTTTCAGTAGGATGAGATCTCATTTGTTGATTCTTTGCAATAGTTCCTATGCAATCTGGGATTTATTCATAAAGTCTTTGCCTACACCAATGTCTTTAAGAGTTTTACCTACTCTCTCTTCCAGCAGATTTAATGTCTCTGTTTTAAAATTGAGATCTTTAATCTATTCAAATTTTAGCTTAGTACATGGTAAAAGATATGGGTCCAGTTTTAATCTTTGGCATGTGGAAAGCCAGTTTTTCCAACACCATTTATTAAAGAGGCTTTTTCCCAATGAATGTGTTTAGCACCTTTGTCAAAGATAAGGTAGTTTAGTGTGTCTGTAGTTATTTCTGGATCTTCTAATCTATTCCATTGATCCTCAGGTCTGTTTTTTTGCCAGTATCACACTGCTTTTATCACAGTAGCTTTATAGAATAATTTCAGGTCAGGAGTTGTGGTGCCCCCTGCCTTGTCTTTGTTGCCCAGGAATGCCTTTGCTATTCTAGGTCTCTTCTTGTTCCAGATGAACTTTAAGATTGTTGTCTCTAATTCTGTAAGATATGCTATTGGAATTTTGATTGGGATTGCATTGAATCTGTATAACAGTTTTGGAAGTATGGCCATTTTCACTATATTGATTCTTCCTACCCAAGAGCATGAGATTTCTCTCTATCTTCTAATATCCTCTTAAATCTCCTTTTTCAGAATATGATAGTTTTCAATATAGAGATCTTTCACAACTTTTGTTAGATTGGTTCCTAAGTACTTCATTTTTTTGGATGATATTGTAAAAGGTATTGTTTCCCTGATTTCTCTTGCAGTGAGTTTGTGATTCATGTACAAAAATGCTATTGATTTTTGAGTATTGACTTTGTAACCCTCTACATTACTAAAGCTGCTTATTGAATCTAGAAGTCTTTTGGTGGAGTTTTTGGGATCTTCTATGTATCATGTCATTTGCTTTCACTCTAAAATCAAGAATAAGACAAGTATTCCACTGTCTCCACCCTTATTCAACACAGTCCTGGAAACTAGCCAGAGCAATTAGATAAGAGGAAGAAATAAAATGAATGAAGATAGGAAAGGAAGAGTTAAACTATCATTATTTCCTTTATTTTTTAATATGGTTGATTACCTTGACTGATTTTCATATCTTCAACCATATTTAGTTTATATACTGATACTTGTTAGCTAGTATTTGTTGAGAATGCTTATAGCATTTTTCCTTAGGTCTATAATTTTCTTTCCTTGTATCCTGGCCTGTCTTTGCTATCAAGATAGTGATGTTCTTATTGAAAGAGTTAGGTAGTGCTTACAATTCCTTTTTGCCTGAGAAGAGAGGGGGGCTAACTAGTGCTTGTCTAATTGGTAGAATTTAGTGGTGAACTCTATGTTCAAGATGTTTGTCAGTAGATGTTTTGTTTGTTTGTTTTTTGAGACAGGGTCCTGCTATGCAGTCCATGCTGGCCATAAACTTACTATGTATCCCAGAATAACCTTGAACTCACAGCAACTCTCCTGCCCCAGCCTCCTGAGTGCTGGGATTATAGGCATGCACCACCACGCCCAGCAATTCATAGCTTAGTTTTGATAATTTTCATATTTCTGAAATTAGTCAATTTCATCTGAGATATCCAATTTGTTGGCTCACAATTGCTTATGTTTTTTCTTAACTTTCTTATAATTGCGTAACTGGTAGAAACACCCCCTCTTTATTTCCTAATTTTAATAGTTTGAGTTTTCTTTTCTTTTTTTTCTTAGTGCATGTAAAGATTTGTCAATGTTTTTGATCTCTTTATAGGGCCAAATTTGGTTTCATTGATTTTCTCTAGTATTTTTCTATTCTGTTTCATTTGACAGCTATAATATTTATTATCTCTTTGTTCTTCTGTAGGGTATAGTTTATACTTTCTCTACATTCTTAATTTGTAATGTATATTACTTTCTAGTGTTTTAATATAAGAATTAACAGCTCTAAAAGTCTTCCTTAGTATTTCACTTGTCCCACAAGTTTTGGTATGTTAAGTTTTCATTTACATTGATCTTTGAATATTTTCTAATTTTCCACATGAAAGTAGTAGTATTCATTGGAAATTAGGATGTAACTTTAAATTTAAGGGATTGTCACTTTAAAAGAAGCTTGGAGAAAGCATGAACTTCTCTCTGCTAGAGGAGAAAGGAATGTTATATCATGAATTCGTTCTGCCTTGTTCTTTATAATTTTTACTTAATTATTTAATGCAGATGTTTCTGCTAGGGTTCTGCTCTGTGAAATTAGTTATTGTCATTTGGAAATAACTAAATACTGGTAGAATTATAAAGTAGATCAGTGAAGATGGACATCCTTCATTGTGCTGGTGGTTATTACATTTTACTGCTTAATGCACAGTTGGACTAAGTAATGCATGTAATACAAGTAAAGAAATGCATATTCACATTCCATGTATTTAAAAACACATAGAAAAATTTATGAAGAATGAGATGTTTTCCAGATATAAAATGCATTCTCTGGTATATGAAATTATTATTGAGACAAACAATGAAAATATAAAAAAAATTATTTCAGCTTCTGTGATTTCATTGTTGTATTGTATTTCTAGGGTACATATCATCTTTTTCACCCTAACTTTCAACTTTGGTACTCTGCCATCTATTTACAATATAAGATAACTAGAGTCAAAGCAAGTTGAATATATATGATAGACATATGAATAAGTATATGATATTAATTAATATCTTTCTTTTATTATGTCTTTTCTTGAATTTAATATTTAGCATATTATGTTGCTTTTTTTTAAACAATGCTTTGCCCATATTTAGATTAGATAAAAGAATTTCTTACTGACTAGTTTTTCCCATGCTTTAATCCCAAGTATTTGGAAACTGATGATGGGATTTTTTTTCAAAGGGAGTCTCATTTTAATTATAATAGAGAAGAAAATCCCTTTGTGATATCCTCCACATCTAAAGTATCTAGTGTGGTCCTGGAGTTCATAATCAAGAGAAATTCACAACTTTAATGAAGCAGACCCTGGAGACAAATCATAAATATACATAGCACTTTCCCTATTGTTGTCATTTATTATCTTTATCCATGGAGATTATATATATAAATATTTTAATTAAAGATGAAGTCATTATTTAGGTAGCATGTTTAGTGCCGTTTTTACTTTGATGGTTTCCAAACAGTGTGATTCCCACTGGGTGCTTAAACTAATACTCCATTTTTATAGTTAAGTGTATTAGTTAGAGATAACTAAAAATAAGTTTGTGTCTTTGAGAAGTTTAATGTGTGATGGGATTTCACTGGTCTCAAGCTACAACTGTGTGTGGGAAAGCTAATATCCCAAACTGACAAACTATCTAGTTTTGCAATAATTATAGGTTGTACTAGGGCAACACTGGTGCATTGAAACTTTTGTATCCTTCTATGAATTACCTTTTATAATAGGTCTCAATGGGTCCTATTAAAAATGGAAATTAGTATGGAACAAAATTAAAATAACCCCCAAAATCTCTGGATAGATTATTATGGTATAACTGAAACTTGAAACAGTTTTAAATGGTACATTAAAAACTAAAAACTATAGTGCCAGAATTAATCATTTAAATTTTCATATTTGCCTCACATCCATACACACATGCACTCATGAGAATCTCTTGCATGGTTGTCAGCATTGTTAGATGAATTCCCAAAGAGTTCATATGTTAAAAGAAACTGATATACCGGCAACCACAATTTTATGATTCTTTCCCTAGAGAATTACATGTGCTCTTAACCATGTCTCTTTACCTCTTTTTAAAAATATTTGAAAGGGTAAATCATACTTTGTAATTTATATCGTCAATCCTTAGAAGTCAGTTTAGAATTGATTTACACTTACTATCCTTTCAGTGGCAATGCTGTCCTTATAATAAGTTTAATAAGCATAACCTTCAAAAAATGGGAATAAATATAAGCTCTTTTCCTAAAATGGATTTTTTTCTCTATAGACAAATGTGAACTAGTTTCTCTTGCTTCTAGTACAATCATTTAAAATAACATTTTACCCACCTCCTTAGAATTTTTAATTATTTTAAAGTTCAGTCTGAATGTTAAAGTACAATATAAAGTCTACCTTGACATGTTCCCAACATTTCCACTCAAAAAAAATACTTGTATTATTTCTATTTCTTCAGTGCATATCAGATGAATAGATACTGTACATGTATGTAGCTTCACAGATAATTTGTTGATTACATTAAGTAGATGTACTTTGAATTACATTAAGTACTATGTGCACTATTATCAACTATACTTTTAACCAGAGAAGTCACACAACAGCATTATGAATTAATTTAAACATTAATTTGTCTTTGACTTGATATCAATTAAAAAACCACATCACAAATAACATATAGCAACTGAGTATGCATAGAATGATAGCTAAAATTCTTTATCAAAGATATTTATTATATTTAATCATCTTTGAAATGTTTTTCTCCTTGTCACATTAGGGGTAAACAGGGAGATAATTAGGGAAGTAATTCCCTGATGGTTGACCAAAATTCATAAATATGAAAGAAGAGAATAAAATAGAATCCTGCATTAGTATAATTCATATAGTGGAATACAAAATGATCTTTATACTAATATCTCTATAATAATTGAAAAGGGAAAATGTTGATCAAAATGAAGAATTTTATTAAAATGAAGCATTTATAGTTGTGATTGAAGCTAATTTCAGTAAATAATTGCACTATAACTAAAACTTTCTTTCACATTTCCCAGAATCTCATCACTTGAAGTAGGAATTTTTTTATTTTAAAAACAAAAAAAGTATAAAAATTATGATACAGAATTTCAAAACAAAATAATGAGTACACTGGTTAATATATTCCATATTGTTATCTTCAAAATAGTTGCTCATATTACAAGATACAAACATGGAAAAAATGACCAAACTATTGAATAGTGAAACACAAACTTCTTTTTGATTAACTAACAGAGATCAATAGTATAGATTTGTATCTTGTGTGCATGTGTATATATATATATATATATATATATATATATATAATCTTTTCTTTTGTTTCTTTTCTCCCTTCCTCTATCCCAGTTGTTCTTTCCTTTCAAACAGACTTTTCCCCTTTCACAATATCTATTGTACATTTTGGATTTTATTTACTGTTTTAGTTTTTTACACTAGGGAGACAATACAATATTTACACGTGTGAGTCTGATTTATTTCACTTGAGAGTATGGTCTCAAGTTGCATCCATTTACCCACAAAAGCCTCAAGTTTACCCATCTTTATAGTTGTGTAATAGTCTGTTATATAAAAACACCACATCTTGTAATTTTTTTATTTTTATTCAAGCAAAGAAAAGAAAAAAAAAGACATATATAACAAAGACAACAAGCAAAAGAGACAAACAAATGACTAGAGTAAATACACAACAGTAACATTGCAGGTTTACAAAACCGGATGATAGAAACTTGACAATGGTTGCAATATTGCATATCGTTATCTTTAAAATGGTTACGTACATTAACAGATATAGACATGCAAAATTGATCCAATCGTATGAGTATTAATTGTTCTTTCTCAATAACGAATACATTCAGCAGTGTGCTCATTTTAGTTATCTTGCATATACATATATACAAGTTTATATCTTTTCCTCTTTCCTTTTCTCTTTCTGCCTTTTCCCTTCCCAATTACTTTTGCTCTTTGAGCTGTTTTTTACCCTTACATAGTATTTATTACAGATTTTGGATCACATATACTTTTCCATTTCTTACATTAGGGAGACAGTACGGTATTTACACATGTGGGTTTGATTTATCTCACTTATGACTATGGTCTCAAGTTGTGACCATTTACTTACAAAAGTCTCAATGCAATCTTTCTTAATAGCTGAGTAGTACTCCATTGTATAAAAATACCACATCTTTTTTATCCAGTCTTTGATTGATGGGCACTTGGGTTGTTTCCAAAATCTGGCTATTACAAATTGGGCTGCTATAAACATAGGTGCACAGATATCACTGTGGTATGATGCTTTCAATTCTTCTGGGAAAATGCCCAGAAGTGGGATAGCTGGGTTGAATGGGATCTCTAATCCTAGCTTCTTGAGGAATCTCCACACTGACTTTCACAGTGGCTGCACCAGTCTACACTCCCACCAACAGTGGAGAAGAGTTCCTTTTTCCCCACAGCCCCTCCAGCATTTGTTGTTGCTTGATTTTTTAATCTTGGCCATTCTTTCTGGAGTGAGATGGAATCTCAGCGTTGTTTTAATTTGCATTTCCCGAATGACCATTGATGTTGAACATTTTTTCATATATTTATTTGCCATTTGTATTTCTTTGTCTGAGAAGTGTGTATTCATCTCAGATGCCCATTTTTGGATTGGGTTCTTGAATTTTAGGGGCCTGATTTCTTTTAATTCTTTATATGTTTTAGATAGAAGTCCTTTGTCTGATGGACAATTGAATAAGATATTTTCCCAGTTTGTGGGTTTTCTTTTCACTCTGTTGGAGATTTTCTTTGACATGCAAAAACTTTTTAGTAGGATGAGATCCCAGGTGTTGATTCTGGGAAGTGTTTCCCGTGCAATCTGATTTTTGTTCATGAACTCTCTGCCTACTCTTATGTCATCGAGGTTTTTATCTACTCTGTCTTCTAGTAGGTTTAGTGTCTCTGTTTTTATATTCAGATTGTTGATCCATTTTGACTTTATTTTAGTGCATGGTGATAGGCATGGATCTAGTTTTAGTTTACAGCATATATAAAGCCAGTTTTTCCAGCAGGTCTTTTCTGGTTCCAGATGAACTTCAGGAATGCTTTTTCTAGCTCTGTGAAGTAGGCAAGTGGTATTTTGATTGGGATTGCATTGAATCTGTATAATAATTTTGGGAGAATGGCTATTTTCACGATGTTTGTTCTTCCTATCCATGAACAGGGAATATCTTTCCATTTTCTGAAATCTTCTTTGATTTCCTTCTTTAGAGTAATGTAATTTTCACTGTATAGATCTTTTACTTCCTTTGTTAGATTGATTCCTAAGTATTTCATTTTTTTGGATGTTATAGTGAAGGGTGTGGCTTCCCTTATTTCTTTCTCAGTGACTTTGTTGTCTGTGTACAGGAATGTTATTGATTTTTGAGTGTTCGCCTTGTATCCAGCTACATTACTAAATTTGTTTATTACTTCTAGAAGTCTTCTAATGGAGTTTTGGGGGTCTTCTATGTAGAGTATCATATCATCTGCAAATAATGATAATTTCACTTCTTCCTTACCTATTCTTATTCCCTTTATTTCTTTCTCTTGTCTAATTGTTCTGACTAATATTTCCAGAACGATATTGAATAGGAGTGGTGATAATGGGCATCCTTGCCTTGTTCCTGATTTTAGGTTGAAAGTTTTCAGTTTTTCTCCATTTAGTAAGATGTTGGCTGTTGGTCTATGATATATGGCTTTTATCAGGTTGAGGTAGAGACCATCTATTCTGATTTTCTGTAGGGTTTTGATCATGCATGGGTGTTGGATTTTGTTGAAAGCTTTTTCTGCATCTATTGAGATGATCATGTGGTTCTTGTCCTTGGCCCTGTTGATATGGTGTATTACATGTATTGATTTCCGAATGTTGAACCATCCCTGCATTCCTGGGATGAATCCCACTTGATCATGGTGTATAATCTTTCTGATAATTTGCTGTATTCTATTTGCCAGTATTTTATTGAGAATTTTTGCGTCTATGTTCATTAGGGAGATTGGCCTGTAATTTTCTTTTTTGTTTGGGTCTTTCTGTGGTTTTGGTATTAGGGTAATACTTGTTTCCAGGAATGAGTTAGGGAGACTTGCTTCCCTTTTAATTTCACTGAAGAGTTTGAGGAGTGTTGGCATTAAGTCTTCCCTGAATTTCTTATAGAATTCAGCAGTGAATCCATCAGGGCCTGGGCTTTTCTTTGTTGGTAGGGTCCTGATTACATTTTCAATTTCATTAGCTGAAATTGGGTTATTCAGTAGATTTACATCTTCTTGATTCAGCTTTGGTAATTCATAGGTTTCTAGGAATCTGTCCATTTCTTCTGTGTTATCGAATCTATGTGAGTAAAGGTTTTCGAAGTAGGTGTTGATGATCTTCTGTATTTCCACTGGGTCTGTAGTGATTTCACCCTTTTCATTTCTTATTGCATGAATCTGAGTTTTTTCTTTCCCCTTTTGATAAAGTCGGCTAGGGGTTTATCAATTTATTTACTCTTTCAAAGAACCAACTCTTCGATTCATTAATTCTTTGTATTGTTTTCTTAGTTTCAATTGCATTAATTTCTGCTCTAATCTTAATAATTTCCTCCTTTCTTTGGGCTTTGGAATTGACTTGCTCTTCTTTTTCTAGGAGTTTGAGGTGCAGCATTAGGTTTTTTATGTGTGTTTTTTCCGTTTTTCTGTTATGAGAGTTTAGTGCTATAAATTGCATTTTCATTCAGTTGTAGATATTGTTTAATTTCTTCTTTAACTTCTTCTGTGACCCATTGGTTATGTCGGAGAATATTATTTAATTTCTGTGTGTTTATGCAGTATCGTAGGTTTTTTTTGTCATTCGTTTCCAATTTTACTGCACTATTGTCAGATAACATGCATGGAATTATTTCAGTTCCTTTGCATTTACTTAAGCATGTTTTGTGGACCAGTATGTGATCTATTTTAGAGAGTGACCCATGTACAGCTGAGAAGAATGTGTATTCTGATGTTGATGGGTGGAATACTCGGTATACATCAACTAGGTTGATTTGTTCACAAGTTTGATTAAGTGTTGCTATTTCTTTGCTGATTTTTTGTTTGGTTGATCTATCTCTCTGTGACAATGGGGTGTTAAGGTCCTCTATTATAACTGTATTATTGTTTATTTGGTTTTTCATGTCTATTAAGAATTGTCTTACATAGTTGTGTGCTCCCATATTCAGTGCATATATATTTATGATTGTAATGTCTTTCTCTTGAAGTTTTCCCCTAACAAGTATGTAGTGACCGTCTTTATCTCTTTTGATTTTTTTTGGTTTGAAATTTGCATTGTCTGCAAACATAATAGCTACCCGTGCTTTTTTCTGGGTTCCTGTTGCATGGAGTATTGTTTTTCAGCCTTTGATCTTTAGTCTGTGAATTTCCTTTTGAGTGAAATGTGTTTCTTGTACACAGCATATTGTTGGATTTTGTTTCTTAACCCATTCTGCTAGTCTTTTTTTTTTATTGGTGAGTTGAGACCATTTACATTGATTGATAAAACTGATACGTACCGGCTCATCCCTGTCATGGTATCTTTTTGTTGTTGGTTTTCTACGTTTTCTGTTTGATTACTTGCCCTGCTTAGTGGTTTCCTTTTGTTGTTGTTCTTAAGATTGTGGTTATCTTTGTCTCTTTCTAGAGTGTCTTTCAGTACTCTTTGTAGTATTGGTTTGGTGGCCATAAATTTCTTCAATTCTTCTTTGTCATGAAAGTATCTTATTTCTCCATCAATTTTTAAGGATGGTTTTGCAGGGTACATCAATCTGGGTTGAAAGTTGTTTTCTTTCAGGGTTTGAAATACTTCACTCCAAGCTCTTCTTGACTTAAAGGTTTGTGTTGAGAAGTCTGCCATGATTCTGATAGGCTTTCCTTCGTATGTGATCTGTTTCTTTTCTCTGACTGCTTTTAGTATTTTGTTCTTGTGCTGTATATCTGATACCCTTATTATTATATGTCTGTGTGAGTATTTATTTTGGTTGTGGTTAATTGGGGTCCTGTATGCCTCAGTTACCTGTATTTCAGATTCTCTTCCCATGTTTGGAAAGTTTTCTGCTTTTATTTCTGTGAATAGTCTTTGCAGGTCATTAGTATTGACCCCTGCTTTTTCATTTATGCATATCAATCTTATGTTATTTTTCTTGGCATCATCTTGCAGCTGTTGAATTGTTGTTTCTTGGTTCTTTACTATTTTTAGGAGATCTTTTCTTTCATGTCCATGATCTCCCATGCTGTCTTCAAGATCTGAGATTCTATCTTCAGCCTCATTTAAGCTGTTTTTCAAACTTTCCTTGGAGTTTTTCATTTCCTGCATTTCCCTTTGCATCTGTTTCTTGCATTCTGTTTGTGTCTTATACTGTTCATTCAGGGTTTCGATCATTTTCTTAAGTTCTTCTATTTTTTGTCTTGCTCTTCTTTAGATACACACATTTCTTTAATAATGATTCTCATTTCATTTTTTAGCTGAGAGAATGTTTCTGATTTGAATTTCTCTATAGGTTCATCAAGCTGTTTCTTTATTGCATTTTCTATCATTTCAGAAAGTCCATTTGTGTGACTCCCACTGTCTTCCATTTCAGTGTCTCTTGGGTTTGTTCTTAGTGGGCTGGGGGACTGAGACTGGCTCTTGGTCTTTTGTTTTGTCATTTTCTTCTAGAACCTATGTGGTTCTGTGTCCTGCAAGGCTGACTGGGTGTTTCCCTGAGGTACGTGCTGATTCTTGGGTCGCGCTGAATCGCGGGACCCAGTAGAGCTGGTTCCTACTTGCAGCAAGGGAGGGCGGTCCCCCCGGGAAATGCCAGTGGAGCCTCTGCCTTAACTGGGTGGGGGCCAAGGCCTCCTCGTCCTGGGCAGCTAGACAGAGTGTACCCAGAGTGACGCCACCCAAACCCTGGGTCTGTCTGCAAGTTCAGAGCTGTGCCGGGGCAAGCCTGGGGTAGTCCCAGGCCTACAGTGCTGGGAGCAACCTGGCTGGGCAGGGGTCTGTGCGCGTGCTCTGGGATCATGCACGCACAAGCCGCTCCACTGAGTACGGAGCTCACGCGTGCTCTGCACTCTGGTGGGGGGAGCCCAAGCTCTCCAAGTCCCTGCAGCTATGTTGGTGAGTCCCTGGTGAGCAGCTCTGAGTCCTGGGCTGATCTGGGCTGGGCTGCGTACCTCTGTGTCCTGCGAGGCTGGATGGGCGTTCTCCTGAGGTTTGCGCTGATTCTTGGGTTGCGCTGAATCGCTGGACCCGGTAGGGCTGGGTCCTGTGTGCAGCAAGGGAGGGCGGCCTCCTGGGGCATGCCGGTGGAGCCTCTGCCTTAACTGGCTGGGGGCCAAGGCCTCCTGGTCCCGGGCAGCTAGACAGAGTGTACCCCGGAGTGACGCCACCCAAACCCTGGGTCTGTCTCCATCTTTTTTTTTCCATTCGGCAGTTGATGGACATTTGGATTGTTTCCAAGATTTAGATATTACAAATTGTGCTGCTATAAACATGGGTGCACATGTATCACTGTGGTTTGATGTTTTCTGTTCTTCTTGGAAAATACTCAGAAGGGGAATAGCTGGATTGATGGGTAGAAATGTTGAAGATATAGAGATAGGCAAAGAGTTCATGAACAAAACACAAACTGCACAAAAAATACTCCAAAGAATCAACAACTGGGATCTCATCTTATTAAAAAGTTTTTGCACATCAAAAGAAATCACTAATAGAGTGAAAAGAAAACCCACAGAACGGGAAAGAAATTTAGTAAGCTGTCCTTCAGAGAAAGGATTTATATCTAGAATTTAAAAACATAAAAAGAATTAAGAATTTAAAAACATCAGGCCCCCCAAATTCAAAGACCCAATCTAAAAATGGGCATTTGAGATGAACATGCACTTCCTAGATGAAGAAATACAAATGGCAAATAAATATATGAAAAAATGTTCAACATCACTGGCCATCTGAGAAGTGCAAATTAAAAAAACATTGAGATTCCATGTCACTCCAGAAAGAATGACTGTCATCAAGAAATAAAGCAGTAACAAATGTTGGCAGGGCTGTGGGGAAAAAGGAACCCTTCTCCAGTGTTGGTGGGAGTGTAGACTGGTACAACCCCTGTGCAAATCAGTGTGGAGATTCCTCAAAAAATGAAACTTTTTTGAGAGCTAGTTTTAAAAATATTTCAGAAAGTCATTTTTCTCATTGTCATTTTTAGTTAAATAAGAGAATTTCAGAGTCAAAAATACACCATTAAATGATTAGGTAATAGACATTAGTTCTTAAACACACATTTAATTTTAGTTGTCTATATTATAGAATTCATGCATATAAATAATAAACCAAAAAACTGGAAACTATAGTCTCCCTAAAAATAGAATGAAGGGACCAGGGAGGAGGAAAGAAACTGTAATTCACATTTTAGATATTCTTTTTTGGTGTATGATGCATACATTAACTATTTTAATCTAAGAAGTAACTCAGAGTTAATCATATCTGTATGATTCCTGAATCAATAAACAATCAGAGTACATTTACTCTTCATCAGTGGAGAGTTTCACATTTTTGAAGTCAGTCCATTCATTTTCAAAAGTCTCTGCTCTTTAGGTTCTCATCATATTGAGCAGAAAGGGACTTTCCTGAGGCTTCCTCCCACTGTTTTGAAATCTGCACTTTTGCCCTTGAGAATGCATCAAATTTCTTGTAACTTGGTAATGACTTTAATCTTTTTAATGTAATATTCAATTTCCATAAGAATTTTTCAAATCTTCTCTGTCATGGCCAAATATAACAATACTGGCTACCTTTTTGAACTTATGGTACTGTTTTTTTTCTGGCATTCAAGATACAGTGATACTTAGATTTTGACATGATAGTCATTTGTTCATTTATTTAAAAAGTATTTATTTAGTGCTGTCTAGGTATTTCTGTAATCATGAGCCAGGATGTAATTCATGGACTTCCTGGGTTGAATATCGTGAAAATCATTGATGGCTATGGAAAAAGCGATCGTTCTCAAACACATTAAAAATTGTTGAAAAACACATATCGATGAAGCATAACTGCGTTAAGAAAAACAGAATTATTGATGAAAATAAGCCATATGACATGTTCTTAATTTAGTGTACACACAAAACAGAGTGAAAAAAATGACAATGATGACATTTACGTACATTTTAAATAACAAGACAAATATACATTTAATAAAATCGCATTTATTACATTGAGAGCTAATTGTCAGAAAATCTCAGATTTTT
Source organism: Dasyprocta punctata (assembly GCA_004363535.1). NCBI lineage: Eukaryota > Metazoa > Chordata > Mammalia > Rodentia > Dasyproctidae > Dasyprocta > Dasyprocta punctata. The sequence goes on along the minus strand of RJWM01001464.1, from coordinate 62,453 downwards.
TTTGTACAAAATGTGAAAGTACAAGAGGTACATCAAGCTGCAGGCACTGTAAGTTCTGTCCACCAGATGTCACTACCGGCGAGGTTTTCACAGCCGTGCCACTCATCTGATCCTTAAGGTAAAACAGATCACCCCTGAATTTCTTGAACGGGTAGTATGTAAACATAGTTATGTAGTAATTTTCCCTCTTGAAAAGTATTTATTTGTCAATTAATATTGAATTGATTGTGTTAAATTAGAAACGTGTAATAGGTTGGAAATTTGTTGCTACACAAAATTCTATTCTGAGTGACTATTATTGTTACCAGATTAACCAATTTTTACCAGATTGATCAATAATTATTAACAAGCACTGTCATCTGCTTTAAGGTAGTAGTCGTCATTGTATGTAGAAACTGAAAAGACATTATTTTTAAACCTAATGCGTTGCTTTTAAAATTCAAAAATTAAAACATGACAGTGCAAATATTTCCAATTTAAAAAGAATCTGAACTGATAGTACAGTTAAGTGGTACAGAGAATGATGAGCAGGGTCATAGGTCTAAGTTTGATCTTCAAGAGAGAAAGAGAGAGAGAAAGGGAGAGAGAGAGAGGGAGAGAGAGTTACTACTACACACTTTGGTTTGAGTACATTTTTACTTCAGACAATCTAGTCATAATGGTTACTTTTAGATATTATAATTTGTGTAACTCTTTATTTATTAGGAAAGTAGAAAAAACCTCATGGAATAAAATTAAAATCCTTAGGAATTCTGCTGAATGGGTGACTACATTATTTCTTACTACCTCTTAAATAAATTTGCTTCATTCCTGAACTACTCTTAAAAGATAAGATTAATTTAGGCATACTACATTTGTTTGATTAAATAATGGAGTTATTCATGTTTCTTTTAATTCCTAAAATATGTAAGGCCAATCATTGAATAATATATAAAACATCCCAAATATGTAGAAGAATCTATAATAATAACTTAGTAATAACTAACCTTTTCTAGAAGAGTAGAAAAATGAAATAAAAATTAGTTGCTTAACTCCCTAGAACTTTAGTTAAAATGGCTTTTGAATTTTACATAGCTATTTTAGTTATTGATAAGAAATTGCTATGGTTTAGACTAGTGTGTTCTCGAATGTAAAATATTTACATTGGTTTAGACTAGTGTGTTCTCCACATGTAAAATATTGTGGCGCTATTAAGAGTTAGCAGAACCTGTGACAAGTGAGACTTTATGGGACATCCTTACATTATTGAAAGTGTGCCCTCAAAAGCAATTGTGGCTTCTTCTCTCTCTCTCTGCCCTTCCTCCCTCCCCCTCTGTGTGTGTCTTTCTTCTTTATATGACCATACTCATTCCTACCATAATATGACGTGTCATTTTCACCCAGAGGCCCAAACTAACGGGATAGTCTGAATTTTGAGGTCGAACTGGCAGAACTCAGCAAAAATGAATCCTCATAAGAAATGCGTGTTAGGAATTATGTTATAGTAATGTGAGGCCGACTAACACAGAAACACCTGCATACAGAATGATGTAAATAAATGATAAATGAGTAAAGAATTATTATCACATGAAACAGAAAATCCAGTGATTATTCAAACTGAATTTACAGGCTTCTGTGCCATCACAACTCAAGATTTACACAACAGTACAGAGTATTTTCTTTCTATTGATATTTCTCTCAAGTTATTTTCCTTACTTGTGCTACAGCCCTCAGAAAGTCCAAGGTTATATGGTTATGTATTTTCAAATTCAAACCCAAAGATAATACTTTATTCCAGCTTATGAAAGCAAAAACTGATTTTGTTTACCATAGTTTTGTTAGTTTTCCTGATAGATCTTGTATGTATTTTGTTATATTTATATCTAAATTGATAATCTTTTTCAAGGTCTTCCTACTTCATCCCTTTCTAACCCTGTTTGTATATATGTTTCTTGTTTTCATGAGACAGGGTCTTGCTAAGGTGCTAGGGTGGCCTCCAACTTGCAATCCTTTTGTCTCTTCCTCCCAAATATCTAGGACTACAGGCACGCCCTGTTGTACCCAGTCCTGTCTTGGTTTTGAAGACTACTTCAGTGAACTGCAAATGATCCTAGCCTTTATGTTTGCATGCCCTGTCCCCAAAGTCCAGATTATACAGCGTAAGCTCTCGTTTAAGGGTTAAGTCCTTTCAAGCTTCACTCAGATGGCAGGTCCTAAGGTGGTCACAAATTTCTTATCTAGGCAAACATTCAAATGGAGAACTAAAGTCCAGTTTCACCTATTTATGAGGATAAATTTTTTAAAAAAGTGATTTGATATACTCTCAATATAATTTTGTGTACTTTCAACACTCCCAACCCTTATCTTTGTGGACCTGGAAATTCTACAAGCAAAACAGTTCTAAATGTTTCATACTTCTTATCCCCTCTGTGTCTTCCTCACATGGAATGTGGACATAAGGGCAGCTGGGTGATTTCCAGCTTTTACAACGAACTCAGTTATTATTGGTTCATTTGACATCTTCACTGGAATTTAAAATGTGTCTGTCCCTCAGCATTGCTCTTCAAATTTCATAAGCAAGTGGAAAGGTCTTTCCATACTTACCATATATGGAAAACACGACTTCTTGTAAATGTAACATCAGCTTCATTGCCTGATATTTAAAAATGGTTTAATAGCTTAGAAAACAAAAAAATAAACATTGTAATAGGTTTTATAACTTTTGAGGTTTGTGGAAATTCTGATTACTGGAAATATCTGGTACTTAAAATCAATTTTGATCATAAAAATTTTATGTTTAATAATCTTAACATAGGAAGGTGAATGCTGGCTGTACAGCTCTTGAAGAAGTAGGCATATATTAAGCAAAGTTCTCTTTAAGGTCCATTACATTTGTTATTTAAATTTCAGATTATACACCTTTCTCCAACCATTCATTTTACACTATATTTTTGAAGTTTTAGTTTTAAAATTTCTCCGCAGTTCTTCTAAACTCCAAGCTAGTATAGCCAACATTGATTTGCTTCTTATGATAAAGTATTTTATGATACCTTTTAAACTTCTAATTTGGTGAGGAATTGATTGGAAGTCAAAGTAATAAAATGCGAAGCAAAGTTTGGTAAAGAAATCTCTTTATTTTCTTCAGAATTTAGCATCATTCTTAATCCCGGGGAATGGAATTTGAGACTATTCAGAAACAACACTTGCGTCCCATTGATGGATTCCTTCATAGTGTACCAAATGAACAGCTGTTTCTTATACTGGATTTGTAGACCAATATATGTTTAAATATGAGAGCTAAATAATATTACAGCAGGCACCCATAATTAATGACAAGGATGTGCATGTGATGTAAAGTTATGATGTGATGTGATATGTGTGTGCGTGTGTGCATATGCGTGCATGTGCATGTGTGTGTGAGTGTAAATGTGAGTTATTATGTGTCTCAGGGTCAAGTAGGTGACATCTTTGGAGAAGGTAAGATTCTGCTTTGATATAGAAAGCATCTGTGAAGCCCTCAATCATTCCACTCTTTTGAACTTTCTCTTACCCTAGGTACAAGATAATCTCCTGTACAATGGCAAATGCTCACTTCTTTCCAGCAGAAGACAGCATGCATTCACATTGTTCTGTCAAAGAAGGTGGTATATGTTCAGTTTTAATTTCAGTCTCTGAGTTTAAAATTACCAGGTATATCCTTTCCAGAATTAATTCTATTGATATATTCTCCATGTTATAATTTGCACTCTCTTAAAAGCTTAGAATCTGCATGATAATTTTATTGTAATGATAATTTCAATAAAACAATATAGCTAACAGTTAACAAAGAAGACAACAAGCATATTAGGAGGAGGAATTACTGTAATTTAATGAGTAGGAAAAAGCTTGTATAACTGTCATATTTTTAATCATAGGCCTAGCAAGTGTGTGTGTGTGTGTGTGTGTGTGTGTGTGTGTGCGCGTGTGGCTTGAATGTAATCTCATGCACAGTTATGTATTATTTACTGAGTGCTAAAGAATAATGGTAGATTAATCAGTTTGACAATATACTATAGAGTTAATTCTTTGATATCACGTTGAGTTACTTCACTATCTTTGCAAGTATTTTATTCTTAGCCATACTTAGATATTGGTAACAATATCTGAAATTTCTTGCTAGAAAATTGTATGATTAAATAATCATTAAAACTATAGCAACAAAAAGTATTTCTCAGGACCTTGAGTCAAAATCATGCATTATAATTATGTTGACCGTACTTAGCTTACTATTCATTAATATTTTCATTACTTGAGTTTACCTGAATACAAGGTGCTATAGCATCCAGAAATACTACACCATGGCTAGAATCAGAATGAAAATAGCACAAATACAATACATTGTCTTAGCAATTAATTTTGGGATAAAATCGACTTCTCAATAACTGCAAATACATCGGTATTTTAGTCTAAATAACAAGTAATAACAATTGATGACTATTCAGTGTCTGGATGTGTATCAGCTGATTATCGGTGATGATTAAAACATCCAGTCTTCATGTCTTATAGGAATTACCAAAAATAAGATAACTGGTTCATCTATCATTGGGTCATGTTACTACATATTGAAAGAAAAGAATATTTTGAAAAGAACTTCATAGAGAAAACAACAAAACCTTAAGTGTTTATTACAAAGAGGGTGTTTTGCATTGGAAAACACATAAAAGCAATTCACAGCCAATGAAGCTATAGTCCAAAACAACAGTAGCAGCGAGAAACAAAAGAGGTACAAAAAATTGCTCTGTGTACAAAAACAAGTATACATGTTTTAAAAATTTTATTCTTCAGAGAACTGGTTATTTAATCCTAAAAGTAAATCATGTAGCTTTGTACTACTTTATATAAAGCACTTAATATTTATAATGAAAGATTCTCTGGTGAATAAACAATGTACTTATATAGCTGATTACATACTTTGTTGATACACATATCACTAAGTGGTTGTAAAAAGGAAAACAAACAGTGAAATTCGCTCATATTTAGTTTGAGTAATGGGTTATGAGGAAGGATTCACCACAATTTTGAAAAATGTTATATTTGTATTTATCAAGGCTTCCTTAAGAAAAATATCCAGTTCAGACATTTAAAATATCAGTGGTTCAAGGGAAAGTTGAACTACAAGGAGTTCACATGGAGTGATTCATAATTTTCTCCTGTAAAATGCCTCTAGCTCTGGAGTGTAAGAATTACCTTGCTATTTCTCAGGGACAGAAAACAAATGAGCAAAAAATAAGCTTGGAGACAAAATCCTTTTCCTATATTTAAACCAACTCTAACCCTAAATACAGTTATATCTAACACTTCTGTATAGTAAAACTTCAGAATTTAATTGGACATGTCACCTTTTATATCCCTCTAACATAATTTACAGTTCAAGGCCCAAAGCCAAATATTATTCAGTTCTTAAAATTGTAATTCACTTTACCTGAGAGTTTTTCTAGAAGCCTGGTAGAGTCAGCAGCAAAGCATTGTTGTCAAGATTAGTGGTCCCCAAAACCAACTTTTAAACAATCCTTTATGATGGCAAGTGTATGTATTCCCTTATTATACTGATGGAGAGTGTGATAAGCTTTAGAATTGTATGTTATTCTGCTTTCCTCAAAGCATTAAATTTTAAATATTTCCATCAATTTAAAAATTCTGACATTGCCAGGGATTTAGCTAAGTGCCATAAGTGCCTGCCTGGCAAGTGCAAGGTTGTAAGTTCTATCCCAGGTATTAAAAAAAAATTCTGACATTTAAAAAATGTTGCTCATAATCCAGGAGATGCTAGTAAATATTGTTGATTAAAGGAATGATTAGGCAATTGAATGATCCAACTTCTGTATTCTTTTCCTTGCTTGCATTGAGAAATATAGAACAAATCCAAGTGTCCTTGGGTGCTAGGCTATAAAGGCATAAGTGACAATTGAGTAGAGGGGTTATAAAGTCTTGGGTCAGGGCTGTAAAATATTAAAAATTGCAGCTACTAGGGTTGCCTTAAGTCATTTGTCTAAGTAAGTTCTTGTGTGTTACCTTGTGAAGGGCTTCTTTCACTTCCTTGTTTCTCAAAGTGTAGATGACAGGATTCAGAGCAGGTGAGACCACAGTGTACATGAGTGCAGTGGCCTTGTCTGTCTCTGGAGTGTGTGAGTTCTTGGGTTGGAGATAAGTGAACAAGGCTGTGCCAAAGAACAGAGAAACAACCAGGACGTGAGAGGAGCACGTGGAAAAAGCTTTGCGTCTGCCAGCTGCTGAAGAGATTCTCAAGATGGTCACGAGGATGCGCACATAGGAGCACAGAATGAGGAGACAAGGACCCATAATAAAGATCATGGCGAGAACAAACAACAATCTCTCATTGTGAGAAGTATCCACGCAAGCCAATTTAACTACAGGCATGATGTCACAAAAGAAGTGGTCAATCTTTCCTGTTCCACAGAAAGGTAAAGTGAAGATCCAGATGATCTGAGTTGATTCTACCACCATCCCAGTGATCCAAGATGCTGCAGCCAATTTTAAACAGACAGGAGGGCTCATCTGGAGAGTGTAATGCAGTGGGTAACAAATAGCTACAAAGCGGTCATAAGCCATGGCTGCTAGCAGGCAGCATTCTGTCAGCCCCAAGATGGCAAATACGTACATCTGGGCTGCACATCCACCCACGCTTATGGTCTTGTTCTCCACCAACAGGTGCACCAGCATCTGAGGGACCACACTGGTGATATAGCACATCTCCAGAAAGGAGAGGTTCACCAGGAAGAAATACATGGGAGTGTGCAGGGAAGGGGTGACACAGATCACACAGATGATGATGAGGTTTCCTCCCACTGTAAGTATGTAGACTATTAAGAATACTATGAAGAGTACAGGTTGTAACTCCGTCAGAGAAGAAAAAGCCACAAATGTGAATTTAGTGCAGAGTGACTTATTTCCATTCATTATGGGCTCAGAACCAGATATCTGTGAACACAATAGAGAGATTAGGGAATACCTCAAAATTCAGTTATCTAACACAACTGTGTATCACACTTCAGTAAAGATGGTCTCCTAGAATCAGTAGTGTTAAATGAATATCTAGACACCTGAATTCCTCTGTTACATCTTTCTAAATAGCCACTCATTTAAAATGGATGCATTTTCCTTGACCTTTTTTAGTTGTAGATCTTGTTCTATTTTCAGAGAAACTGAAACATTATTTTTAGGTACCTTTAAGTTCAGATGCTTTCCTTTAATTACATATGCTGTTATGTAATTAATATATGAAGACAATATAATATAAAGGAGTCACAAAATGCTTAAATGGAGAGAGAAAAATATAAGTGTTATATCCTGATGTTCTGCAACTCTCCTTAAAGTTATGGTTACGGGCTTGAAAGGGACGATATACCCATTCACTTATTTGAACATATATTTTTACTAATTTTTATTTGAGCAGAATAAGCCAAGATTAGGCAGGTAATCATCCAGAGAAATGAACACTAACAAAGTGTCCTTTCCATGATTTTAGTGCAATTTTACAGGAAATGATGATTATGAGAACATACCTAGAACTGCGAGGTAAATTCTCTTTTTCCTTTTGGGCTTTTAAACTTCTTACATCTCAAATTATAAAATGATGATAGCATAAGCAGTATTTTATTTTATTTAGAAACTGGAGGGATTATATATATTGTGTGGATTAATTATGCTAGTCTCAAGAGGCGTATGTTCAAAAACAAGAACAATGAATATTCAAAATGCAATTTGACTTTTGGCTGGAAATGGATTGTGTTTATACATTTTCTGGTGGACTCTGCATACACATTTTCTTAATAAAATGAGAAGGAAATACTCATACAGCTACAGTTCTCCTTTCTGTAACTAGGCATGTGGTCATAACTGGTATTTTTAACTATCTGCTTCTATTATCTAACCTGTATTCCTTTTGACTTCATCTAATGCATCGGCTTGAAGTGGTTCTTTACCTGCTAAGTTCACCCAAATGTTTGAAGAATTTGGACCAATTATAGTCTCTCCTGGATTGGTATAATTTTCTGTTGACCTTAATCATGAAACATAGTAATAATAAAGGATATCTGAGGAGGACTTCTTTATTCTAGGTGAACTTATCCTTGCCTCCACTGTGAAGTAAAAATGCAGTTTCCCTTTAGTATTCTTGTAAGTGACTCCACGTGACATCATAACTTCCATTTAGCCTATTGACTCAGAGATGTGGAGCTCAAAGTGATCCTCTGGCATTTTAAACTTCCAGTTTAATGGAATCATTGTAGCGTCTCTGGGTGGAAACATTTTTCCCCTCTAACATCTCTAGACTAACAGTGCATAAAATTGTAAGAAGAGTAAGTAAATATTTTTTGTGAGTCACCAGGGATAGTGGTAGATAATTTCCAGCCTTCTGTTGCTGAAATGGTGAATCTTGGCTATAGGAATAACAGTATAATACATTGGATGCTGGTTTAGAGTATTTACAGTCTTCTTGTACCAGGTATGAAAAGTTTTGTCACCTAGTTGGAGTGATAATTATGATCTCAAAAGGCCATTCTATCATTTCATTAAGCTAACTCTTTCACAATGATGGGGAACATGGTAAGGTCAGTGAATTCCACAAGCATGAACCCACATTGCTGTTTTTATCTGTGAAGTCACTTCCTTGGTGAAAATATGCTGATGGTAGATAAGGTATTCTGGAAGTTCATGGATAAGAATTTAGGCAGAAACAAGGTGTGAAAGGAAGGTAAATCCATGTTCATTTGTGTCACTCTGGTTTGGACAAAATACTGTCCCTTCTGTGATGGAATCAGTCTAATATAACTAACTTGCCACCACATACCTGCTATGTTATCCTGAGAGTTGAAGACACATTTTTAGTCTCTGCCACTGGCAGAACGATTATCAACAGTGGCTGTAGGCAGGTCCACGTTAGTAAGCTCATACATAACTTCCTTCCATGCTATTGTAGCCACCTCGTTCAAGAACCTATTGGGCAGTGACAGATATGGCTGGGGAAAGAGGTTGAATAATATCCACAAAATGGGCTATCCTGTTACCTGATTAGTAAAGTCTTCTTTTGTGCCAAGTTCAGTCTTTAGTAAGCATTGATGTGGGAGACAAATATCTTCACATCCTTCACCTACTCAGAAATTTAGTCCCATGACTATTCTCTGAACTTCTGTGTCACCAATTTTCCAATTGTGTTTCTTCCAAGTCTCTAACCATACAGCCACATCATTTTCCATAGCCCATGCATCAGTATGTAATTACATATCTGGCCACTTCTCCTCCCGAGGAAAGTGCACAAGTAAGTGCACGCCACAAATCTCTGCCTGTTGAGAAGATTTCATGTCATCACTGTATTTTAAAGATATCCCAGAGGGACCATGGTGCTGCAGTTGTCCAGTGTCACAAAATTCACACGATGTAATCCAGATCTTAGTCTTTTGTTTCTCTGTCAACTGAGATTGTGTAGTCCCCATGAGGTGATGAATGCAGGTTGGAAGAGGCAGTGTAGCAGAGGTAGATGACATAGCGGTTTGAGCTACTTCTTTTTTTTTATTTTAAAAAGAAAAGTAGAAAGAACAATGGAAAATACACAGAATTAAAAAAATAGAAAATTAACACTAGTTGATATATTGCATATTGTTATCTTAGAAGCAGTTTTTCAGGTTATAAGATTTAGGCATAAAAAATGGTCAAACAATGAAAGCACAAACTTTTTTGATGAACTAACACAGATTAGTAGTAGAGTTATCTATCTTGTGTATATATATATATAAATATACACACACACACACACACACACATATATATGTATGTATACCTATATACATATAATCTTTTCCCTTCTTCCTTTTCTCTTTTTGTCTATCCCAGTTGTTTTTTAATTTTGAGCACTTTCTTTTCCTTTCATTATCACAATATCTATTGTATATTTTGGATCTTATTTCTCTTTCAGTTTTTTATACTAGGAAGACAATATGCTATTTACAAATGTGATTTTGATTTATTTCACTTATGAGTATGGTCTCAAGTTGCCACCATTTACTTATAAAAACCTCAAGTTTATCCTTCTGTATAGCTGAGCAATATTCCATTTTATAAAAATATATCTTTTTCATTCATTCTGTGGCTAATGGGCAGTTGGGTTGTTTCCAAGATTTAGGTGTTATAAATTGTTCTGCTATAAACATGGGTGCACATATATTGCTGTGGCATGATGTTTTCAATTTTTCTGGGAAAACACCCAGAAAGGGAATAGCTGGATTGAATGGGACTTCCATTCCTAGGTTTTTGAGGAATCTCAACACTGATCTCCATAGTGGTTGTACCAGTCTACATTCCCACCAACAGTGGAGAAGTGTTCCTTTTTCCCCAGAGCCCTGCCAATACTTGTTATCAGTTGATTTCTTGATGGCAGTCATTCTTTCTAGAGTGAGATGGAATCTCAGTGTTGTTTTAATTTGCATTTCTCAAATGAGCAGTGATGTTGAACATTTCTTCATGTATTTATTTGCCATTTGTATTTCTTCATCAGAGAAGTGCATGTTCATCTCAGATGCCCGTTTTTGGATTTGGTCTTTGAATTTGGGGCTCCTGATGTTTTTCAATGTTTCATATGTTCTATATATAAGTCCTTTGTCTGAGGGACAGCTGGCTAAAATTCTTTTCCATTCTGTGTGTTTTCTTTTGACTCTGTTGGTGGTTTCTTTTGAAGTGCAAAACATTTTTAATAAGATGAGATTCCAGTTGATGATTCTTTGAAGTACTTCCTGTGCAGTTTGTGTTTTGTTCATGAACTCTTGCCTGCCTCTATGTCTTCAAGATTTCTACCTACTTTGTCTTCCAATAGATTTGGTGTTTCTCTTTTAATGTTTAGATCTTTGATCCATTTTGACTTTAGTTTAGTATGCCACAATAGACATGGGTCTAGTTTTAGTCTCTGGCATATGGAAAGCCAATTTTTCCAGCACCATTTATTAAAGAGGCTTTCTTCTGGTGAACATGATTAGCCCCTTTGTCAAAGATAAGGTAGCTGAGTGAATTTGGGGTTGTGTCTGCATTTTCTAATCTGTTCCACTGATCCTCAGGTCTGTTTTTTTTTTTTTTTTGCCAGTACCATGCTGACTTTATCACAGTAGCTTTGTAGTATAATTTCAAATCATGGATTGTCATGCCTGCTACCTTGCCTTTGTTGCCCAGCACTGCATTTGCTTTCTAGGTATCTTGTTTCCAAATGCATTTTAGGAATGTTTTCTCTAGATCTGTGAGGTAGTTAGTAGTATTTTGATCAGGATTGCATTACATCTGTGTAACAGTTTTAGAAGTATGGTCATTTTTGCTATGTTGGTTCTTCCTACCCATGAACAAGGGATATCTTTGCATTTTCTGACATCCTCTTCAATCTCCTTTTTAGAGTACTATAGTTTTCAATGTATAGGTCTTTTACATCCTTTGTTAAGTTGATTCCTAAGTATTTCATTTTTTGGGATGCTATTGTGAAAGGTGTTATTTCCATAATTTCTTTCTCAGTGAGTTTGTTGTTTGTGTACAGGAACACTAGTCAGTTTTGAGTATAGACTTTGTATCCAGCTACATTGCTGAATTTGCTTATTAACTCTAGAAGTCTTTTGATGGAGTTTTTGGGGTTTTGTATGTAGAGCATCATGTGTTGTGCAAATTATGATAATTTAACTTCTTCCTCTCCTATCCTTATTTCTTTTATTTCTGTCTCTTGTCTGATTGCCATGGCTAATGTTTCCAGAACTATATTGAATAGGAGTGGTGATAATGGACACCCTTGTCTTGTTCCTGGTTTTAGAGGGAAAGCTTTCATTTTTTGTACATTTAGTATAATGTTGGCTGTTGGTTTGTCATAGATGGCTTTTATCGGATTGAGTTAGAGACAGTCAACTCTGATTTACTGCAAGCCTTTCTTTCTTTTTTTTTTTTTTGGTCATGAATGTGTGTTGGACTTTGTCAAAAACTTTTTCTGTATCTATTGAGATGTGTATGTGATTTTTGTGTTTGGTGTGTTGATGTGGTTTTGTTTTTGTTTTTATTTTGTTTTTGTTTTTGTTTTTCTTTTGGTATCAAGGATTGAACTCATGACCTTGAGCTTGCCAGTCAGATGTTTTGATGTGGTTTTTTACTTTATTGATTTGCATAGTTTGAACCATCCCTGCATTCCTGGAATAAATCCCTCTTGGTCATGGTGTATAATCTTCTTGATGATTTGCTGCATCCTATTTGCCAGTATTTTATTGACAATATTTGCATTGATGGTCATTAGAAAGATTGGCCTATAGTTCTACTTTTTAATTGGGTCTTTTTCTTCTTTTGCTATCAGAGTAATACTTGCCTCCAGGAACGAGTTAGGGAGAATTGCTCCCCTTTCAATTTCATTGAAGAGTTTGAGGAATATTGACATTAAATCTTCTGTAAATTTCTTGTCAAATTCAGTTGTGAATCCATCAGGACCTGGGCTTTTCCTTTTTGGTGAGTTTTAAATTACATTTTCAATTTCAATAACTGATACTGGGTTCTTCAAAATTTTTTTATCTTCTTGATTCAGCTTTGGTAATTCATATGCTTCTAGGAATCTGTCCATTTCCTCTGTATTTTCCAGCCTATGAGAATAAATATTTTCAAAGTAGGTATTCATGATCTTCTGCATTTTCACAGAATCTGTAGTAATTTCACCCTTTTCTTTCCTTATTGCATGAATTTGAGATTTTTCTTTCTGTTTCTTGATAAGTTTGGCTAAGGATTTGTCAATTTTTTCATTCTTTCAAAGAACCAACTGTTAGATTCATTATTTGTTTGTATTGTTTTCTTAGTATCAATTGCATTAATTTCTGCTTTGATCTTTATAATTTCCTCCCTTCTATGAGATTTGGGCTTGACTTGCTCTTCCTTTCATAGAAGGTGCAACATTAGGCTGTTTATTTGTCCTTGCTCTTTTTTCCTGATGTGACAATTCCTTGCTATATATTCCCCACTTAGGACCTATTTCATCATGTTCCACAGGGTTTAGTATGTTGTATCTGCATTTGCATTGAATTGTAGATTGTAAAATTTTTTTTCTTTAATTTCATCTGTAACCCATTGGTTGTTCAAGAGTGTTATTTAATTTCCACGTGTTTATGTAGGTTCTGCAGTTTGTTTTGCCATTAATTTCCAATTTCACTGCACTGTGTTCAGACGTTATACATAGGATAATTTCAGTTCCTTTGCATTTACTTAAGCATGTTCTACATCTATTTTAGAGAACATTCCATGTGCAATTGAGAAGAATATGCATTCTGATGTTGTTGGAACACTCTGTATACATCTACTAAGCCCATTTGTTCACAGGTTTGATTCAATTCTGTTATTTCTTTTCTGACTTTTTGTGTAGTTGATCTATCTCTTTGTGACACTGGGGTATTAAGATCCCCCATTATAATTGTGTTATTGTGTATTTTGTTTACATGTCTGTTAGTATTTGTCTCATATAGTTGGGTGCTTCTCTATTTGGTGCATATTTATTTATGATTGTTATCTCTTCCTCTTAATTTTTTCCCCTAACAAGTATGTAATGACCTTATGTATGTCTTTTGATCTTTTTTCCTTTGAAGTTCACATTGTCTGCAACCAGAGTAGCTACCCCTGCTTTTCTCTGTATTCCTGTCACATGGAGTATTGTTTTCCATCCTTTGACTTTCAGTCTGTGTTTCCTTTCAAGTCAGGTGTGTTTATTGTATATAGCATATTTTTGGATACTGTTTCTTGATCCATTCTGTCAATCTATTTCTTTTAATTGATGAATTGAGGCCATTTACATTGATGGTTATAACTGATTTGTACTGGCTTTGTCATGCTATTTTCCTGTTGTTGATTCCTTGCTTTTCCCACTTGTTGAATTGTTTGTCCTATCTGGTGGTTTTTCTGGGAATTTTAGTCATGTTTGTCTCTCTCTAGTGTGTCCTTCAGTACTCTTTCTAGTGTTGGTTTGGTGGACATAAATTTCTTCAGTTGTTCTTTGTCATGGAAGTATCTTATTTCTCCATTAATTTTCAAAGAAACTTTTGCAATCTGGTCTGAAAGTTGTTTTCTTTTGGGGCTTGTAGTACTTCACTCCAAGCTTGTCTGGATTGAGAGTTTGTGTTGCTAAGTCTGCCATAATTTTAATTGCCCTTTCTTGATAGGTGAGTTTTGTTATTTTTTTAACAGCTTTTAGTATTCTGTTTTTACGCTGAATTTCTGGGTTCTTGATTATTAAATGTCTGGGTGTAAATTTATTTTGGTTATGACTAATTGGAGTTTTATATGCCTCACTTATCTGTATATATGATTTTTCCCCAAAGTTTGGGAACTTTTCTGCTATTGTTTCTGCAAATAGTCATTTATGTCATTTATGTTGACTCTTGCATTTTCATTGACACCTATCTTATATTGTTTTTCTTTGCATCATCTTAAAGACATTGAATTGTTATTTCATGATCCCTTATTATTTTTAAAAGTTCTTTCCTTTTGTGCCAGCTAGTTGTGAAAGTGTCTTCAAGGTTTGAAAGTCTATCTTCATTTTCATTCAAGCCATTTCACCAGTTTTCATTGGAGTTTTTGATTTCCTGGATATCTATTTGAATTCGTTTCAAGCATTCCATTTGTTTCCTAATTGTTCATTCAAGGTTTGCATCATTTCCCCATGCTCTTGTACTTTTTTTAATCTATGTTTTTTCTAGCTATGCTGAGCAGCTCCTTTATTAAGGTTGTCATTTTTTTCTTTACCTGAGAGATTATTTCTAATCTGATTTCCCCTATAGCCTCATGGATTTTTTTCTCTATTTCACTTGCTATCTTTTCATAAATTTCAGGTATATGACTTCCAATGTCATCCATTTCAATGTCTCTTGTACTTGTTCCTGATGGACTGCATGTTTGAGATTCCACTTTCCTTTTTTGTTTTGTCATTTTCACCTGTTGGGTTAATCTTTTGGTTTTTTCAGTCCTGCTAATCTCAATTGTCCATCGTGTATGCCTTAGGGTCCTCTGATGTGGCCAATGTTCACACAGCTGCTGGGTCCTAAAATGTAGGGGAGGGACCATTTACCTGAATTACTTCTGCAGGGCCTGTTGGGTGAGTCCTATATTCTTTCTAGGCTGATTAGGCTAGGAGTATTGATGTAAGTCAACCCGTAGCTCCTGTGGTTACTGCAGCTTTAGGCTCTTCCAAGTTGCCATATCCACCCGTCTACAGTGTGTATCCAAGTTGGGACCCTATTGTGTCACTGGGGGTCTCTTAGGCCCTTTTGAGTTCCTCTGGGTCGGGGAGGCCTTATTGGCACTCTCGCCAACCCACCCTGGGTTCACTGTATGGAAGAAGGGGTCACCCAAACTCTTGCTGGCTCCCTAAGGTCCTACAGCAGTTGGGTGGGTTTGCTGATGCTCCTGTTGACCTGCTGAGGTCCTCTACTTGAAGAGAAAGCTCACCACACTGTTGCTGGCCTGTTGAGGTCCTCTGTGTGTGGGGGGGGTGGGTTACCAAGGCTCGCACCAGCCCACCAAGGTATTGAAGGTTGTGGAAGGTGTTGCCGATAGTCCATGAGCTGCTGAGGTCATCCAGTTGTGGAGGAAGGGCAACCAAAGCTCCCCTCAGCCTCTGAGGTCATCTAGGTTCAGGGGAAGGGTATCTGGTGATCCTGTTAGTGTGCAGGGGAAATTGAGCTACTTCTTAACATAACTTATCTGTGCTTTCAGGACCTACTAAGCATGGTTGCATACATACAACTTGCGTTTGATGATGGAGTGTGTACTGATCTTTATTGCTTGGCAGGTTACATTATACACAGAATATCTGAGGTCATATGGTAACTTGGTGACCCATGGGCAAGCCTTCAATTTCTGCTAAGGCCTAGTAGAGAGCCAAGTATTATATCTCAGAAGAAGAATAATTATCTGTAGAAGTTGGAAGGGACTTGACCCGAACTGATAAGGGTATTCATAGTTGTTCACTCTAGGACCTGCCAAAGGTTCCAAATATTTTATCTCTATAGAAACCGCAAGCCTTGGATCATATATCCCATGTGGCAGAACAGCTTTCACAGTAGCTTGGATCTATTGCAGAACCTTTCCTTATTTTGGGCTCTATTTAAAGCTAACAATGACCTTGGGGTCACTTGGTAGATGGGCCAGAGTAATGCATCCTAAAGAGAAATGTGCTGGCTTTAAAATGTAAAGAGTTCAACCAATAATTGTTCTTCTTTCTTGATTGTAGGAAAGGTCAGAAGCAACAAGTTGTTTTTTCCTTTAGAAGGGATATTACTCCATGACTCATACCAGTGGACCCCAGGAAATTTCTCTGAGTCAGAATGCCCTGGAACTTTAGTTGAATTTATTTCCCATTCTCTGATGTACAAATGTCTTACCAATATGTCTAAAATATTGTGGTAAGTCCAGTTAACATTATATGTAGTAGAATGCAGTTACATTTTTCAGACAGATGATCAAGATCTCTAAGAACTGAATTGTGAAAGGATCACAGGGTTGATATACCTATAAGTAGAACAATTGATGTTGTGTTTCTGGCCTTACTAGCTAAAAGCAAACTGCTTCTGGTGGATCTTACAATCAGATATGAAGAAAAAAATCATTCATCAAATTAGTAGCTCCGAGCTGGGCATGGAGGTGCACGCCTTTAATCCGAGCACTCGGAAGGCTGAGGTAGGAGGAGCGTTGTGAGTTTGAGGCCGGCTTGGGCTACAACATGAGCACAAGGCTGGCTTGAGCTACACAGTGTGACCCTGCCTCAAAAAACTAGGACTGGGAGTTTGGCTCAGCGGCTAACGCACCTGTCAGGCAGGTGTGAGCTTGTGAGTTCAATCCCCAGTGCAGGAAAAAAAAAAAAAAAAAAAAAAAAAGAAGTCAAAAAACCAAAAACAAATTAGTAGCCCCATGCCAGCTACCAGGAAATGTGTTAAGGCAAGATTTGGCTTTCATTCAACCTTTCCCATCACAATAGCCCTTCCTTTCATAGGCTGAGGAATGAATATAGAGATTCTTCCAACTGCTAAATGTTTCTCTTCTAATTGTGTTTTCTGGAACTGGGGAAATGACTACAGGTGGGGATTGGAATCATACCTGACCTCCTGTAAATTGGACATGACCTAAAACTTTATTGATGGTCAGACCTCCTTAATCCCCTACTATAACTGGAGGAACATAGTGAATTTTAGGTCTCCTGGAATCAATGTCAGTTTTCAGAGCCAATGGACATCAAAAGTACTGCTTATTTTATCATTTCATTTTTCCTAATGTACATTTGCCCTGGTAAGAGACCATAGGTCCCTTTGGGGAGGACTAAAAGAAAAGTTAACAGGATAAGTTTTAGTTGTGTACTGGAGTCTTTTCTGGAGGGGACCAGACCTCAACCTCATTCAAGAGGTTCTAAATTGCCCTACACATGAAAATTGATTGAAGAGCTGTGATTCTGTGCTTTTACAATTCAGTTAAGACCCATGTTAACTTGGCCTACATGTTTGCTTATACAGATCAGGTAAGAACTGAATAGCCATCCTGTCTATTTCACTTCTAGTAACACCATAGAACTATACAATTCAGACTGTTTTTAGTGCTCTCCATGATGGCAAATATTCTCACCTTTCCTCTGACGACTCAGTATTATCACTTGATTTTTTTCACCCCCTTAGGGATTTACTTATTCCTATTTATTTAAATTGTTGAACTTAGTGATCAAGAAATCCACTGTGAGGACTCACCTTCAGAGAAGAAAAACTACAGAACTTTTCAGGGATGCTGTTGTCCACCTCACAAATTTATTTTTTCAGGCATTGGTAAAAAGAATGTCTTTTTAATTCTCCTAATATGAATGAATAGGGTTTACATAAAAACATCACTCCAGCATTTCAGTCCCCCAAAGCCTTTGAATTCTTTCCTCTACAATAAATCCAGGAAGATAGAACATCTGCAACGTACTCATAGTGGTCTGCTTTTAATCTGTGTTTTACCCAGCTAGCCAACTTAACAGTTCCTGCCTTCCCTAACAACCCAACCTGTAAACATAAAATGCAGAATCTGCTTAGTGAGCCCATATCAATAAATTTGGCCTAATCCAACCTAAGTTTCTTTCTATCATTATTTCACATTCTTAATATTTAGTCCTGTACATGTTCTCTGCATTTTTACTTGTACAGATTAGAAAACTCAAGTATTTCTTTTAGGGTGTTCTCATGCATCTAACTTTGTAACTCATCTTCAGGACCCTGATGGCACTAGAGTGTAGTTGTAGGCCTAGAAACGAAGTGAAGTAGTGGGGATAGGTCTTGAACAGAATCAGCATTGTCTTGCTTGGTACTTATCTCAGGGGAGACCATTAATATTTCTTCAGATGATGCTGTCAGGTTTAATTTGGGCATGACTATTAACAGTATTAAATGCATTTATTTCAAATATCTCAACAGCTAATTCTCAGTGCTGTCTATTTGAAATGGATCTTTACTATTTTAAAATTGTAACCAGATTAGAATTTCAGAAATCTTAAGACTAATTCAAGAAACTCATCCATAAAATTTTGTTCCACTAGGGCCATGTTTTATACCAAAGTACGTTTAATCAAGGTTCTCTAGGGAGAAAGAACCAAGAGATAGGCATATTATAGATATAAAGGAAAATAGAGGAAAGATAGATGATAAAAATCAATGGCAAATAGGTAGATGACAGACAGACAGACAGACAGACAGATAGATAGATAGATAGATAGAGTGAGTGAGTGAGTGAGTGAGTGTGTGAGTTATATGAGAGTAGTCTATTAGGGGAACTGGCTCACAAATTACAGATGGTAAGTAGTCCCCAAACAGACTGCATTCAAGATGGAGCCTCTGGGATACAAATCACGTGGGTCACACCCAGTTCAGAGACCTCAGAACCAGGGTAGTAGACGCTGTAACAGTCTGAGCCAATCATTTTAGAATCCTGTATAAAAATCCTAGAGTTTAAAGAGTGGGAGCTTGAGTTCTAATGTTCCAAAGATAGGACAGCAACAATGTGCCACCACTCCATGATGCATACTACATAAACACATTGACTTTCTGAGTTTCTGTTCTCTTCAGGATTCTGTCCTACACCACCACTCCATTTGGTACTTGCCCATGGTGAGGATGTATCTTCCCTATTTAGAATTCTCAGAACTCACTTAACCTTTTCCTTTCCAAACACCTTCCCTAACACACTCAAAATCAATGATTTACCAGATTTCTAATTATTCCTTAATCCAGTCAAATTAACATGTACAGTTAACTGTCACAAGCATTTAGACAGCATCTCTTGCTTCAAATGAAACATTTATGAGAAAAATTATGCCTTTTTTCTACTTCTCTTGCAGCCTAAAGAAGAAGTAAAACCTTGTGTTCTGGGAAGCAGTTCTTTCCAATTAGTGAGGAAACCTCACTCCAATGAAAGTGAACTCTGACCATACCAATAATATAAAGTAAGACAGAAAATGTGCCTGAAAATACTGGGACTACCAAGTGGTGGTGGCTGCACTAGTTAATTGCCACAAAGGCTAGAGGTGGTGGACCATAGAAGGAAATCACCAGAGACAGTTCTAAGTGTCTAGTAGTGGGCAGCTGGACTATAGCACTGCACAGTATTTGATTTCATACTGAGGAATTGCAGGAGGTAGGCTTATAGATTAAAGTATATAGAGGTGGCATTGATAGTTTGCTTTGTTCTATTGTTTGTCCAACATTCGAAGCAACAGCTGATTTAGCATATGACAGACAGGATGACACTTTAGAACAGATACTCTAATTTGCTCAGTTCCTTGTGTCCCTCTGACAATAGTCAGGACGTTTTAATCTCTGTTTCCTTATGTCCCCTTGACTTTCCAAGAGTCTTGGAAACACAAAAAGTACATTTCAGGGACATGATGCTAAATGTCCCAGCTTTTCTCAGGGATGATGTGTGCCTGAAGGCAGTACACATCTGACACACTGCAACAAAGAATCATGTAATGCATGAAAGTGACGTTTTTCTATAATTTCCAAACAAGTGTAGGAGTTGTTAAATTTCTTTGATGTAGTTTTTCTAGTAAAATATTGACAACCCCCATCGCCAGAAAAAGGTCTTGTTGGTTTTTCAGATTTAATCTCCACCTGAACTCAGTGTTATGCTTATTTCTCAATCTGGTTTAGAAAACAGGACAATATTAAGGGGAAAAAAAAAGGAATACAATTGGGCATAGACCGTATTGGTTACTTTTCTCTCACTGCTGTGACAAAATATCTGACACCCAAAATTAAAGAAGCAAAGGTTTGCTTAGCTCACAGATTGTGGAGGTTTCATTTCATATTCAGCTGTTTCCAAGGCAGGGTGGCATGGGATATGGGAAGCACTTCAAGGCAGCAGAAGACAGCAAAAGTAGCAAGAGCAAAAAGGGAAAAAAACAAACCTCTCTTCCTACCTGATATTGTAAGCAAGCTTCTCTTCCCCCAGGGTGGTTGTAGTTCTCACAGTATCTCAGTGCACTCCTCTTGCACAGGATGAGGATGTTTACAAAGGGAGGACCTAGGCCACCTGCTGAGCCCCTTTCTTAAACTTCTAGACTTTTCAAATTGACACAATATATCAACCATGACACAGGACATTTAAGAGTGGGTAGTAAAGAAGGCCATGGCGGTGCATGCCTGTAATCCCAGCACTTGGGAGTCTGAAGCAGGAGGATTGCCATGAGCTTATCATTTTTATATAGTGAGTTCAAGGCCAGCCTGAACTACATAGTGAGACCCTCTCACACAACAACAACAGCAACAACAAAAATAAGAAGAGAATAGCAAAAATCTTTTCAAGCTGCTTCAAACCTGCTTTTGACTTGAGAGACTCAAGAAATTTGGTGAGATAATGGGCCAGTTGAGTTTGAGTGGTATCAATAAAAACAAACTCTAGATACCATGACACTCTCTCATCATTCTGCAATTCACTTGGTTGTGAATGGTCTTGAAAAAAAGGGAAAAACTTGAGACAAAATGGTGAAGGTGTCAATTTCAAAGATATAGAAAGACAGTGTTTGAGGAGGGAGAGATTAACTGTGTCTAACATTTCTCAGAAGTTGTGAAAATCATAGTTTTCAGTTATCTTGATTTCTAGCTCCATATTGGCCACTGATGTCCACAGGAATAAAACATTCTTGAGGCAATAACAAAAGCATGAAGCAGATTGAGGTCACTCTAAGCAGAATTAAAAATAAATGACAAAAGTTAGTATCAATACTGGCCATGAAGAAAGAAAATATGAAGGTTTTATCTAGAGAAAAGGGAGAAGACCAGATTATTTATTATTGTCATTCATTATGATTTTTATGATGGGAGAATTATGAGACTTCCATAGTTGGTGTGAAGGAGCAATGTAAAATAAAGTCCACACCGCATTTTGAAATCGTTAATAGTATAATCTTGATTTTAACTCTTAATTCTAGAATTAAAATGACCATGAGTATCTCACTGTTTTAAATAAAGATGCCTGTCTTATTAATACCTTGTGCTTACAATGTTTTATTTGCGATAGAATTTCTTGTTCTGTTATTCTAAAACTTTTTTTAAGAATTGAAATTCATCTATCACTTGTAATAATATTAAGACTATCTTTGTAATAATAATAGTATTACACATAATAATGGCAGCAATTTCCCCTCTCTCTCTACATATATATGTGTATATATATACATATATATATATATATATATATACACATATATATTTGTATATATATACATAGTCTGAAGAGCGACTGTGTTTGCCATAGTACCAGTACAATAAAAACTGTGTTAAGGCACTCTGTGAGATATAGTGGTTAAAAGTGCTGTTGGGGAGGATTTAGAAGGAAACGAAGGGTGTATTACTGGAAGATGAAAGAAAGGAATCCTTGTTTTACAACAGCATGAAGTTTAACATGATGCTGTGCTGTATTCCAGTGGGAAGAAAAACTTGTAAATGAAGGTGTTGGAATTGCAGTTGAGGTAATTGTCCCAAAAAGTGTTGAAATTTTTGCTCCTTACACTAAATGTGAGTGAATAAAGATAAATTGGGTCAAAAATGGTTAAACAAAAAGCAAACAGAATTTGATGATTTTGGAGAGTATCTATGATGTTAAAAAATTAGTCAATATAATTTATGACTAAAGAAAATAGGTTTTAGAGTCAGAATGGTTAAATATTTACTCTCATTTTCTGATTAATAACTGATTTGAAGAAGTAGGACAGATTTCTTTGTCTTCATATTTTATATATGAAATGACAATATAAATATTTTATGCTTTATTAAATTTTTGTAAAAGCTAAAAGAATAACTAAGACTAGACATGTAATTTAATAGTACAGCACTTGCCAGCAGAAGAAAGACCCTGGGCTTAATTCCAAGCATTGCAAGAAAACAGAGAGGTAAACTAATGAAAAATATTTAGAATGTTATCTGTATCTGTAAACTTAACTTTAGTGTGAAGAATTTAGAATATTTGTTGTCAAGAATTTAAAAAAACTGTTGCCTATGTGCTATACTTATCCATTTTAAGATGCAGTGGCCTCTCTTATGAAAGGAGAGTTGTATTACTAGGCAAAATAAACCTGATGTGTGTAATCTGAAATGTGCCAGAGCACTATAGTAGATGCTTTATTTTAATTATAATTAATTATTATCCTCATAATTTTCATATGAAACAATTATAATCACCATTTGACCAAAAAGGAATGAAATGAGTATAACCTAACTGAAAAACATAATAGAATGAATATTGACCTATCTATGGATAGTCAAATTATTTGTATTTGTGGTTTCTTCTAGATCCATTTAACTGCTCCTACAACCTTTGATGGTGAGAATGTAACAATACAAGAAGTTAGATAGTACTCATATATTAAATTCTTTATTTGATGTTGCTGAGAGATAAATATTATGAAAGGAAGATGAAGATATTCTTATATTTTAAAGAGATGTGCACTGTTCTTACAGAATCATTGTTCAAAATGAATTTCTAAAGCTTATATGAAAAATATCACAAAAGTATATAGATTCTTTTTAATCCTACTTTACAAGAAGTAGTCCAGCAAATCTCTTAATTCCCTGAGTGATTTGATTTTAAAAAGTAACTTTGAAGTTAAGAAAGAAAAAGAGGTTATTAAAAATATATCCTCTAGTTTAAATTACAGAAATATTATTTTACATACCTTTCCTATTTGCATACTTTTAGTGCATACACACTACTTTTGGATTGATTTGTGTTCACTATTTGCATATAGTTGATATCTTCTGAATTAATTCCTATATTTACATTCTGAAATTCAAATCTTTGGACCAAATCCTTGAGCAAAGTGAGGTTTCATTTTGACTTTTTCATGAAGCAAATAGTTGCCTTTCACTAACATTCCTTCACCCTTTTTTTCCTCAAAATGAGTTTCATCTAATGACAAATTATGACATTGAAATCTTTGAGGTGGAAGTCTGAATCCTAGCATTGTCTAGCAGTAATTAAGTCAAAATACCTTTAAGAAAAGAATCACTGACTTGCTTTCCAGGAAAATACAAAATTCTGCCTTAAAAAAATTTCAGCTAACGTAATTATGATGAATTACCCGCATGATGGCAATAATGTGCAGCCATGAATGAATTGCAGTGTTTGACCTTAGGAATTTGTTAGTGAGGAGCTGGACTACTCTGCGTAGATAATTGCACATCTCACAAAATAATAAGGTGTACTCTTATCTTTTTCCCCCAACATGTACTATGATTGTGTAGATGATACTCATTTAGGAACAGATAATGCATAAATAACTCAATTGAAGTTCTACCTCATCTTCTGACAGAAGGATGTTCCTGACCTTTTCGTTGAGGTCATATAAAACGTTTATGTAAATATTTTGAAAACAAAACAAAAATTTGATCCTTGTTTGAGGAATGCACCATTTTTGCTTCATTTTTTTGATCCAATATTACAAATACCGATACATAGTTATTTACTTAGTGCAGGTGTGAGTGAAAACAAATCAAATACGTTTTTGTTTTGGTAGTGCTAGGGATAGAACCCAGAGTTTGCCCATGCTATCGAAGTGCTCTAACACTGAGTTGCACCCTAGCTCCAAAAATATTTTAGACTTAAATTTTGCTTGAAAATGATTAGTAGTATATTCTTAAATCTTTTTACTCATAAGTAAGTGTGTCCAATGGACAATGTTTTTTTTAAAAAAAGAAAATATTTTCGCCTATCATGCTACTGTCACTTCGTTTACTGGGAAAATAATGGTTAAGAAATTTTTCTTTAACTTCTACAAATGTAGGAAGCTTTCTCAATTTCTTTTCTAGAAAAAAGTGAAATGGAAATGAAGAACCTTTCTATTTAGCTTTTGTCAAGGCTCCCTGTTCCTGCAAAAGTGAACCTTAAACTCCTGGGGCCTTTTCAAGGATATGTTGCCCCCAAAGATTTCATTTGAAGTTCTTTTGAATCATTCCCACTGTGCTAATTTGTGACTCTTTTATCTTTATTTAAAAGATTTGGTTCTGCAACAATATAGTTATAAAAAATTGAAGGACATTAGTTCCACAGGTTCGTTAGCTCTTTAAAGTTATTTCTCAAAATTAAAATCACCTTCAAAATTCTAAGATTAAAAAATTCCAAAGATTTGAAAAGAAAACAGCACTTGTTACTTCTTTGTGATGGTGCTATATCAGACATTGTAAGTTGTAACTGCGGTGAAACAATATGCAAATCCTGGCATTGTTATTGTTTTCTTCAAAAGTAAAACAAAACAAAACAAAACAAAAACCCTAAAATGCAACAAAACAGCAAAATGCATGCCAATTATCAGTTTAATTTGTTGTATTTAATAACTTTAAAGTCCTATTACAAAGTTGTGTTAAAATGACAAAATATTTTTAAACGAAGCACAAATAGAATTTACAAATTAAGTAAGTTTTGGTTAGGAATATAGCGCAGTTGTGGAGCTCTTGCCTAGCATGTGTAAGATCCTGACTGATCTCCAGTACCAAAAAAAAAAAAAAAAAAAGACATGCAAATTTTAAGTGCATGCTATAAATTTCTGTCATCATTGAATCAGAATGTTCTCATCAAATGTCAAAATATTAAAAGAGACATTAAAATATATCCTCTATACATATTATCAACATATCAATAGTTGTAATCTCAAGAGACTCAGTGTGTCCAATTACCCCACCACAACAAAATAACTTAGTGTGAAATACAGTGTGAACTTGTGACTCATAAAAATGCAGACAAGTCCATGAATATTCTGTATTACCCTTAAGAAATTGAAAGTTGTTTAATTAATGGTAGTCTTTTTAATGACTTAGGGATCTTTTTCCCAAGGCTAGTCACACCTTTAAATATTATTACAAAAATATCAACTATTTAGTGCCAATATAAAGTCTGTCCAATCTATTTGCTTTTCTCTGAAAATTTAAACTACTAATAAATTTTAAGATCTGTTAACGTTTCTCAAGAAGTGTAACATATCTTTATAAAAAATCATCGAGCTCCTAATAAATGAATTATGGGATTTTATTTCGTAAGATATAATCCAGATACTTCTTTATGATTTATTTGCTTCTTAAATTTTTAAACATGTCGACCTATCTTTGCTTTTTTGTATTATAAAAACACTTGAAGAAAAAGAAAGAATAAGATTTTGTTTAATTGTAAAAAGGAAAAATTCTAAGATTTATTAAAACCAAGCAAGATAGTGGGGCCCTTTTGATGTCTGAGAAGTTGCAGAAAGCTGAAAAAGAGCATATTAGTAAATAATAGTTTTGTATTTAAGAAATATTATTGATTATAACCACACAAAGTCTTTTAAGTTCAGATACTTGATTATTTATTCAGTTACTTTCAGAGTTGTTACAAGTGCTGTTCCACTCAGAGAAATTTATTGAATATCATTAGCTTCACACTGTATCCCAAATACTGATGATGTAATCATCATTAGTTAATCCATTAATTATTTTCATGACAACACACATAGTAGTAAGAGCTCTAATTAGAATGAGAAATAAAATACATTTTATATAGAACAGGTCAAAATTAGGTTACTTAATGGAACATGAAAAACTTTTCAGCCTCATTAGGATCTAGCCAAGTAAACTGGTGTTGTTAATTAAGTGATGACCATTAGCTTATTAAAATACCATGAAATAAGTAAAAGAGCACATCCTTTAGAGCTATGCAGTGAGGACTCAGCAACAGTATGTTAAGAAAAAAACGTCAGTTTAAATCTGTGGTAGTGATTGCAATGTCATCGTGAGGAACTGTCTTGCTTAGAGGACAGATGCAGTGCAAACTATGCAATTTGTAGTGTACAGAAAGATTTAATGGGGTGTTTTGGGGGATATTCTGTGATGCTACAAACTTCATTTTTCAAAATTTCTACTTTACCTGTCTAAGCAAAGTAGAAAATTTGTGTTGCTACTTATCAAAGATTCAAGAAAGTGACACATTGTATAGCATTGTTTATTTTGCACATGGACATTATACTGCAGACAGTCACTTTAGCATCGCTTTCTTCATCAGAATTCTGAGACGTAGTAGTGGTTGAGGCAGTTTATGATATTATTATGAATGTGTCTAAAATCTTAACACCTTCACTAATTCCTGCATTTGTTTTCAAGACAAAAGATGAAGTATTGTTAGAGCTATACAAGAGTAGAATTGCTCTGACATGGTGGTGAGCACTATAAAGCTTTACATAAGTTTTGCTAAATATGCCAGGAATACTGAAGCTGTCGTTGCCACTAATGCTGATGAGCATGATAATGAAGCAGTTTTGGCAATGCTGGTGAGAATATGAAATGATTACAGTTCTTATCTCATCGATTACTTATATTATTCTGAGACTGAGGGGTGAAGACAGCCTGAGATCACTAGAATGTCTCCTTTCCTTATGCTATCAGGGATAATAATTTGAAAGCTCGTAGTACGCAAAGTAAAGAGATGGGATGTTCCCAAATTAAATATTGTAAAAATACTTTAAAACTAGAATTAAAATGGTTTAAATGAGTCACTTGTTTCAGAATGAATCTGTAGGCTATGGGTGTTCGCCTCCATATTTAAAGAGGAGAAATTGATTTTAAATATTTTTGACTATAAAGTGTTTTCCTGGATTAAACAAAAAACCTATTATAACAAAATTGATGTAATATTTACATACCTCATATTTGAAAAGAATCATTCTGCTGAAGTATATCATTATGGATCTCTTCCTATTTCCCACCCTTCCTCCCCTCCCCCCCATCCTGCCATCTTTCCTCCCAGGCTACCTCCCTTTCTTCTTACTTCCTTCTCCCCTCCAGTCTTTCCTTTTTCCCTTCCTTCCTAGTACTGCTGGTTCAACCCTGGGACTTCTGCATGCTATGAAAGTGCTCTATCACTGAACCAGTTTTATCTTTTTTATTTTATTTTATTTTATTTTATTTTATTTTATGACATGGACTTGCTATTTTCCCCAGGCTGTGTGCCAATGATTGAATCTCCTGTCTTAGTCTTCCAACTAGCTTGGATTATAGGTATTTGCCACCGTACATGGTTGAGAGTTATTTTTCTGAAACTTGTTCCTGCAAGTGCTATGCTTAATATGTTGTTGTTAAGAATGATGTGTACAGAAAAATATTTTGTATTATTCTACTACTGGCAAAAGTAAAATGCACTGTTTGCATTCATAATAGTCAAATTAGTACTTTTATGAGCATGCATAAAATAGACAGCAAGTTACATATTAGCATTAAAAAGTGTCTGGATCACCCTTTTGACCATGTAATTTTGGGGATGTACAGTCATGTGTAAAGCTATTCGATGAATAGAAGCTGAAGTGAGTATTGGGAGGATCACTTTACTATTATTACCATATTCATACAATAACTTTTCATACACATACTTTGATCCTTAGAGAGAAGCTTATCTAAAACATGATTTGTGAAAATCACACCAGAGTCACTGAATTTATTCTCCTTGGTTTTACCAACAACACTGAGATGCAAGTTTCCCTCTTCATTTTGTTCCTGGCCATCTACACAGTCACTTTGTTGGGTAATTTTCTTATTATCACAGTTACCAGTGTGGATCCTGTTCTTCAAACACCAATGTACTTCTTTCTCCAAAACCTATCACTCATTGAAGTTTGTTTCACTATGGTCATGGTGCCAAAGATGCTGGTAGATCTAGTGTCACCAAGGAAAGTCATCTCTTTTTTGGGCTGTGGTACCCAGATGTACTTTTTTTTCTTCTTTGGCAGCTCTGAATGTTTTCTTCTCTCTATGATGGCTTATGATCGCTTTGTGGCCATCTGTAACCCTCTTCGTTATTCAGCCATAATGAACAGGTCCCTGTGTTTTTGGATGGTCTTAAGCTCTTGGATGTCTGGTGTTCCTGTGTCTATGCTCCAGACAGCTTGGATGATGGCTCTTTCATTTTGTGGATTAAATGCTGTAGACCACTTCTTTTGTGATGGTCCTCCAGTCTTGAAACTAGTCACTGAAGACACAACTATGTATGAAATGCAAGCTCTTGCCTCCACACTACTGTTTATCATGTTTCCTTTTTCCCTTATTTTGGTCTCTTACACTCACATTGTTACAACTATTCTGAGGATGCCATCGGCTAGTGGTCGCAAGAAGGCATTTTCTACTTGTTCATCACATCTTATCGTGGTGTCTCTCTTCTATGGAACAGCAAGCCTGACCTATTTACGACCCAAGTCCAACCAGTCTTCTGAGAGCAAGAAACTAGTGTCTTTGTCTTATACTGTCATCACACCTATGTTAAACCCCATCATCTACAGCCTGAGGAACAATGAAGTAAAAGGAGCAGTCAAGAGAACAATCACTCGAGGTCTTGGAGAGGTTAGAAGGATTTTGAATCCTATTTTGTAGAGTGTTTCTAAACAATGTTTGGAGCCCAGTGACAAAGCTTAAAAAGAAAGAATGAAAGAATTGCTTTTATTCCATCAGTGTCACTGTGGTGGGTGCATCCTACTGTCCCATTCAGAGTTCTAGCAAAAGGATGATTCTCTGAAGTTTGAGTAATTGAGAAAAACTTAATGAAAGGACATTTAAAAAATTATGGGCAGAGTTAGGAACCTGCCTCTCAGGTCAATGGAAATTGCATGCTTCTTGACCTGAAGGGGCAGATTGGACTTTTAACTGTATAGATGTACAATTAAATACAGATGCTCCTCAACTTACAATGAGGACAATCCTGAAAAATCTATTATAAATTGAAATATAGGTGGAGAATGCACTGAGTATCCCAACTTACTACACACCATATCTTAACAGGACAGTATATTATTGAGTATTGGTTGTTTGCTCTGGTGGTCATGGGGCTGACTTGAAGTTGCAGATCATTAAGCTGCTTAGTATCACAAAAGTGTATGCATTATCCAGTGTTAACAGGGTTAAAAACAGAATTTAAAATATGAAGTATAATGTGTATTGAACATGTGTCACTTTTGCACTATTTAGGGAGCATGAAATCAAACAACCATCCTAAGTTGAAGAAGAAAGTCACCCAACAGGAAGTCTGGCTTTTATTAGGAAAAGGAAGTTTTTTAAGCTTTACAGTGTTTTGCCTCTTTTAAACATGCTGCTGACGTCTGTTTTTGACCAAATCAAATCTGAGATGAATATGAGTGTATTCCTTATTTCAGATATGTAAAGGCTAGTTTTTAGGGAAACTGTGGGGTAGAAGAGGATAAGAAAAATCATGAAGGATCAATGTAAATATATACCAAAATATTCTATATATTCTGTAACTAAGGCAATACAGAGATGACTCTTGTAGTGTGTTTGAAGTGATGTTTAAAAGATGTATTAAAATACAAGATTTATAGATGTCACTGTGTTGGACAACAGATCTCTTAAATTTATACCTAATGTGTGATTAAAAGTTTTGGTACTTATCCTACTGAAATTTCCTTGCTTTTATGTATTGTCTTTCTGACTCTTAACTCCTTCCTCAAGCTTCTATTTTTTCCCTGACTTCTACTTGAACATATAAAATCTGGCTTGTAAACTTAGATTTCCTCCTATCTTGTGAACTTGTGTGATACATTCTTTTAACTCAGTGGAATTAAATTAGTGCTCAGCATAGACACATCTGCATATTCAGCCTAGTATATTTTTTAAATTGAAGGCACACTTGTATATAACATAAAAATTAGGTCCATTGATGCTGATGAAAATGACAGGAGGAAATCAATATATTATGCAAAAATAAGACAGAAATAAGTGTCACATGCCTGCATTCATTCATGGAAAAAAATCAGCCAGTCTTATAAAGGAATATAATGGAATACTGGCTACAAAACCTGGGAATGGTGGTGGGGAAGAAGTCATACTCACACAGAAAGAATCACTACTAGTTTTTCTTTAGCACAATATGGCACCTCTTGGACAAAACAGCCTATGATATACTTCAAAATGAGGGGAAGAGTACAAAATTTCCAAAACATGAAAGTGATTAATGACTGAAGAAATGGAAATGCTTATTACTTCAATTTTATTATTGTGCATTATATACACGCATTGCATTACCATCATTTACCCCAAATTCAAAAAAATTTAAAAAATCAAACAATAATATATAAATAAAAAATCAAATCTTAAATTGCAAAGCATCTTAAACTGAATTAAAACTTACAAAGAACACATCAAAACTTGTGTGCAACTATAAATAGTACATAGAAGAAAGGTTGTGACACTAAGAGCTTGCATTAAACAATAAGCATCCATAAATAACCTAGAAATCAGAAAAGCACAATGAACAAAACTCACAGTAACCAAAAGAAGAGAAACACAGTAGTGAGAACAGAAATATATTTACACAGAAAAAATAGAGAATAGCACAAATAATTTCACTCAAAATGAGTAAAACTGATGGATTTCTGAACAGCTTAATCAGAAAAAAATAAGGAAAAAGTACATCTGTGAGCATCAGGAATAAGAGAGGAAATGATAATATAGATTATTCATTTTACAGATATTTGAAGAATGGCAATTATGCTACCATTCCCTTCCTTCAATACTTGACCCCCAAAATTTAAAGACAAAGATGTTTAATTTGGCTCATGGTGTTAGGGAATACAGTGTGAAAAACAGCATATAGGAAGGATGTGGTGGAGTAAAGTACTTAGTTGATGGCAGCCAGGTGACAGAGCAGACGAACAGTTCCAGAAAGAAATGTGTGAAGGACCATATGTAGCATTCAAAGACACACCTCAGGGATGCACCTAGATGTATCCAGGAGCCTGCTTTAGTAAACAAGTAGGTGCTTTTTAATCCAATGCGGTTGACATAGCAGAATTGACAGTCACAATCCACTCCTTATCACCTTCAGATACAAACACATCTTAAACTGTGTTTAATCTTCAAATAAAGACAGTACCCAATTCATAATTCTAGCCAACATAGCACAACTACCCTACAGACAACTGGAAATGCAACAACCCTTTCTCCAAAGTCGCAACAGTCCCATCTTTTTTCAAAAGTTCAAGTATTTTCTGAGACTCAAAACAAATTCTGAGCTGTGAACCTTTGGAAATAAGCTATGTAATTGAAAGACAGAATGACACAGGGTAAAATTTCCTATTCCAAAAAGGAGGAATTGAGGACTAGAAAACTATTAGACCAAAGAAAGACTGAAAAACCAGCAGGGAAGCATTAATTCCCAAAATTTCTGTGTCTGGCATCCAGGGCACATCTCCAGGGAGATCTCAGTTCCAGAGGGAGGGGATTTTGAACTTCCTGGGGCCCCTCCACACCTTTCATTTCATTCTTTCAGCTTCATACACTGCCTTCACAGGGACTCTTTGCCTGGACTCTCAGACTTTCTTTTGAAATCTGGGTTAAATCTTTCCTGACCCCACAACTCATGCACTCTGCATGTCAGTAAAACCAACATCATGTGGATGACAACAAATCTGGTTGCCAGCCTGAGCTATAGTTAACTCTCCTTGGGTCATTGTCCCATGGTCTCTGAATGCCTGGAAAACTGAGCACAGTGAAATGAAATCTGGGGATCCAATTACCCAGTAGGGCCTTTTTGATAAGTCATCCAAGGACCTCTATCCTCAAATGCATCCTTGAACCTGGAATGGGTATGTCAGTCTGATTCCTGAGATGTCCTCAAATCATCTTTCTTCTTTTCTCTGTAAAAAGCACATGTATTCTTCATATTGGTGATCATCTCTTTAGCAGCCACACTTTCATTGGTACCAACTTTACACATAATTACTTATGGGACAAAATTTCATTTTTTAAAAAAATCTCTTCTTTTTCTTTGTTCTTGATTTGTATTGCAAAACTGGCTAAAATCTGCTGACATTACTATGTCACAACCTCAATGTTGAGTTGTCTTAACATTTCATCTGCCAGGTTAATTACTCTGCTTCCCTTAATTTTAGCCCTCTGAAAAGTCTTGAGTCCTTGGGAAATGTAGACAGATTTTCTCCAGAGTGTAGCACATACAGTGTGTAGCCCACAAACCAGTGGAGTCCTGGTTCCCAACTGAAACCTACTGATCCGGGATTTTACTATCTGCATCACTATTAGCTTTATAGTCTTTTCAGTTTTGACCTCCATATACAAACCTTGCAAACTCTATCAAACTAGTCCAGTGATTTCTAAACCACATGATTGGGTACAGTTTTTGACAAAGACTCCATTTAGCTAGTTCTAGTTTTCTATATTAGCTTTTTGTCTCTGGACACAACACCTGATATCCACAATTTAAAGGGAGAGAGACTTTGGCTTATGGCTTCAGGGAATTTAGTTTATGGTTGTTTGGTTGCAAGGAAGAGACAACCTGGTAGAGAGAATGGAGGGGAGAAGAACTGTGCCAGAGAGAAATGGGACAAGGACCATATATAGTACCCAAGGCCATGCCTCTATAACATACTCAGAAGTAATGTTTAGTAATCTGTTGGACATTTCTTAAGCTGATGAAGTTGACATAGCAGTACTAAAGGTCAAGTAAGGAAGTATTTGTAACACCTTAATTCCATCAACTAAAACAATTTAGGTCCTATTTTCTTTTTTTTTCAAGCTAATGGTCATTACTTAATTAACAACACTAATTTACTTGACTAAGTCACAATGAGGCTGAAAAGTTTTTCATGTTCCATTAAGTAACCTAATTTTGACCTTTTCCGTATAAAATGTATTTTATTTCTCATTCTAATTAGAGCTCTTACTACTATGTGTATTGTCATAAAAATAATTATGGATTAATTAATATAACTGGGTGCTCCCATATTTGGTGCGTATATATTTAAGATTGTTATCTCTTCCTCATGAAGTTTTCCCCTAACTAGTATGTAGTGGCCTTCTTTATCTCTTTGGATCATTCTTGGTTTGAAGTTCATATTATCTGCAAACAGAATAGCTACCCCTGCCTTTTTGTGGGGTTCCTGTTGCATGGAGTATTGTTTTCTATCCTTTGACTTTCACTCTATGAATTTCCTTTTGGGTTAGATGAGTTTCTTGTATACAGCATTTGGTTAGATGCTGTTTCTTAATCAATTCTGCCAGTCTGCTTCTTTTAATTGGTGAATTGAGGCCCTTTACATTAGTAGTTACAACTGATATATATTGGTTTATTTTTGTCATGTTATCTTTCTGCTGCTGTCTCTACCTTTCCCCTCTGTTTAATTGTTTGCTTTGCCTAGTGGTTTTTTCTGTTGGTGTTTCTGAAGTTATAGTTATTTTTATGCCTATCTAGAATATCTTTCAGTATTCTTTGCAGGGTTGGTTTGGTGATCATGAAGTTCTTCAGCTGTTCTTTGTCATGAAAGTCTCCTATTTCTCCATCAATTTTAAAGGACAGTTTTGCAGGGTACATCAATCTGGGTTGGAAGTCATTTTCCTTTAGGATTTGAAATACCTCACTGCACGCTCTTCTTGATTTCATTGTATGTGCTGAGAAGTCTTCTGTGATTCTGACGGGCTTTCCACTATAGGTAATCTGTCTCTTTTCTCTAACAGCTTTTAATATTCTGTTCTTATGTTGAATTTCTGGGATGTTGATTATTATATGTCTGGGTGTAGATTTATTTTGGTTATGGCTAATTGGAGTTCTATATGCTTCACTTATCTGTATGTCAGTTTCCTTTCCCATGTTTGAGAAATTTTTGGCTACTATTTCTGTTCTGAGTTCCTTTACAGCTTCATGGACTTGTTTCTTTACTTCAGTTGCTATTATTTCATAAGTTTCAAGTGTATGGCTTACGTTTCCTTCTATGTCTATGTCTCCTAGGCTTGTTTGGTGTGGGCTAGAGGGTTGAGGTTGACAAAACACAAGAGCAAAATGCAATCTCAGCCCTCTAGCCCACACCAAACAAGCCTAGGAGACATGGACATAGACCTGAAACTTATTGCTACATGACTCACACCCTGGACTCCAGGAAATTTCCCTGAGACAGAATGCCCTGGCACTTTAGTTGAATTTATTTCCCATTCTCTGATGCTCAAGTGTCTTACCAATATGTCTAAAATATTGTGGTATGTCCAGTTAACATCATATGTGGTAGACTGCAGTTACATTTTTCAGAAAGATGATCAAGATCTCTGAGAACTGAATTGTGACAGGATCACAGGGTTGATATACCTATAAGTAGAACAATTGATGTTGTGTTTCTGGCCTTACTAGCTAAAAGCAAATTGCTTCTGGTAGATCTTACAATCAGATATGAAGAAAAAAATCATTCATCAAATTAGTAACTCTATGCCAGCTACCAGGAAGTGTGTGAAGGCAAGATTTGGTTTTCATTCAACCTTTCCCATCACAATAGCCCTTCCTTTCATAGGCTGAGGAATGAATATAGAGATTCTTCCAACTGCTAAATGTTTTTCTTCTAATTGTGTTTTCTGGAACTGGGGAAATGACTACAGGTGGGGATTGGAATCATACCAGACCTACTGTAAGTTGCACATGACCTAAAACTTTATTGATGGTCAGACTTCCCTAATCCCCTACGATAACTGGAGGGACATAGTGAATTTTAGGTTTCCTGGAATCAATGTCAGTTTTCAGAGCCAATAGACTTCAAAAGTACTGCTTGTTTTATCATTTCACTTTTCCTAATGTACATTTGCCCTGGTAAGAGACCACAGGTCCCTTTGAGGAGGACTAAAAGAAAAGTTAATAGGATAAGTTTTAGTTGTGTACTGGAGTCTTTTCTGGAGGGGACCAGGCCTCAACCTCATTCAAGGGGTTCTAAATTGCCCTACACATGAAAATTGATTGATGAGCTGTGACTCTATGCTTTTACAATTCAGTTAAGACCCGTGTTAACTTGACCTACACATTTTTGCTTATACGGATCAAGTAAGAACCGAATAGTCTTCCTATCTATTTCACTTCTAGTAACACCATAGAACTATACAATTCAGACTGTTTTTAGTGCTCTCCATGATGGCAAATATTCTCACCTTTCTTCTGATGACTCAGTATTATCACTTGATTTTTTTTCACCCCCTTAGGGATTTAATTATTTCTATTTATTTAAATTGTTGAACTTAGTGATCAAGAAATTCACTGTGAGGGCTCACCTTCAGAGAAGAAAAACTACAGAACTTTTCAGGGATGCTGTTGTCCACCTCACAAATTTATTTCTCCAAGTACTGGCAAAAAGTATGCCTTTTGATTCCTTCTAATATGAGTGAATAGGTTTTACATAAAAATGTCACTCCAGCATTTCAGTCCCCCAAGGCCTTTGAATCCTTTCCTCTACAATAAATCCAGGAAGATAGAACATCTGCAACGTACTCATAGTGGGATGCTTTTAATCCATGTTTTACCCAGCTAGCCAACTTAACAGTTCCCACCTTCCCTAACAACCCAACCTGTAATTGTAAAATGCAGAATCTGCTAAGTGAGCCCATATCAATAAATTTGGCCTAATCCAACCTAAGTTTCTTTCTATCATTATTTCACATTCTTAATATTTATTTCCATACATGTTCTTAGCCTTTCTACTTGTACAGATTAGAAAACTCAAGTATTTCTTTTAGGGTGTTCTCATGGGCCTAACTTTGTAACTCATCTTCAGGAACCTGACGGCACTAGAGTGTAGTTGCAGGCCTAGAAACAAAGTGAAGTAGTAGAGATAGGTCTTGAACAGAATCAGCATTGTCTTGCTTGGTATTTATCTCAGGGGAGACCATTAATATTTCTTCAGATGAAACTGTCAGGTTTAATTTGGGCATGACTATAAACAGTATTGAATGCATTTATTTCATACATCTCAACAGCTAATTATCAGTGCTGTCTATTTGAAATGGATCTCTTGCCATTTTAAAACTGTAATCAGATTAGAATTTCAGAAACATTAAGACTAATTCAAGCAACTCATCCCTAAAATTTTGTTTACCAGAGCCATGTTTTATGCCAAAGTATGTTTAATCAAGGTTCTCTAGGGAGAAAGAACCAAGAGATAGCCATATTATAGATATAAAGGAAAATATAGGATAAAGATAGATGACAAATAGACAGACAGACAGACAGACAGATAGAGTGAGTGAGTGAGTGAGTGAGTGAGTGAGTGAGTTATATGACAGTGGTCTATTAGGGGAACTGGCTCACAAATTACAGGTGGTAAGTAGTCCCAAAACAGACTGCATTCAAGATGGAGCCTTTGGGATACAAGTTGCATGGGTCACACTCAGTTCAGAGAGCTCAGAACCAGGGTAGTAGATGCTGTAACAGTCTGAGCCAATCATTTTAGAATCCTGTGTATAAATTGTAGAGTTTAAAGAGTGTGAGCTTGAGTTTTAATGTTCCAAAGATAGGACAGCAACAATGTGCCACCACTCCAGGATGCATACTACATAAACGCATTGACTTTCTGAGTTTCTGTTCTCTTCAGGATTCTCTCCTACACCACCACTGCATTTGGTACTTGCCCATAGTGAGGATGTGTGAATAGGTTTTACATAAAAACTTCTCTCTTCCCTATTTAGAATTCTCAGGACTCACTTAACCATCTCCTTTGCAAACACCTTCCCAGACACACTCAAAATCAATGATTTACCAGATTTCTAATTATTCTTTAATCCAGCCAAATTAACATGTACAGTTAACTGTCACAGGCATTTAGACAGCATCTGTTGCTTCAAATGAAACACTTATGAGAAAAATTATGCCTTTTTTAAAAAATTTCTTTTGCCACCTAAAGAAGAAGTAAAACCTTGTGTTCTGGGAAGCAGTTCTTTCCAATTAGTGAGGAAACCTCACTCCAGTGAAAGTGAACTCTGACCATACCAATAATATAAAGTAAGACAGAAAATGTGCCAGAAAATACTGGGACTACCAAGTGGTGGTGGCTGCACTAGTTAATTGCCACAAAGGCTAGAGTTGGTGGACCATAGAAGAAAATCACCAGAGACAATTCTAAGTGTCTAGTAGTGGGCAGCTGGACTATAGCACTGCACAGTATTTGATTTCATACTGAGGAATTGCAGGAGGTAGGCTTATAGATTAAAGTACATAAAGGTGGCATTATTAGCTTCTTTGTTTTATTGTTTGACCAACATTGTAAGGAACTGCTGATTTAGCCTATGACAGACAGGATGACACTTTAGAACAGATACTCCAATTTGCTCAGTTCCTTATGTCCCTCTGACAATATTCAGGACTTTTTAATCCCTGTTTCCTTACAATGTTCCCATGACTTGGCAAGAGTCTTGGAAACACAAAAGGTACATTTTAGGAACATGATGCTAAATCTCCCAGCTTTTCTCAGGGATGATGTGTGCCTGAAGGCAGGACACCCCTAACACACAGCAACGAAGAATCATGTAATGCATGAAAGTGACATTTTTCTATAATTTCCAAACAAGTTTAGTTGTTAAATTTCTTTGATATTGTTTTTTTAGTAAAATATTGACAACCCCCATCCCCTGATAAAAGTCTTGTTGGTTTTTCAGGTTTAATCTCCACCTTAACTCAGTATTATGCTTATTTCTCAATCTGGTTTAGAAAACAGAGGACAACATTAAGGGAAAAAAAAAGAATACAATTGGATGTGGGTTGTCTTGGTTACTTTTCTCTCGCTGCTGGGACAAAATACCTGACGCCCAAAAATTTAGGAAGCCAAGGTTTATTTAGCTCACAGATGGTGAAGGTTTCAGTCCATATTCAGCTGTTTCCAAGACAGGGTGTCATGGGATGGGGCAACCCTCAAGGAAGCAGAAGACAGAAAAAGTAGCAAGAGCAAAAAGGGGGGAAAAAAACCTCTCTTCCTACCTGATATTGTAAGCAAGCTTCCCTCCTCTGAGCGCGGGTATAGTGCTCACACCATCTCAGTGCACTCCTCTTGCACAGGATGAGGATGTTTACAAAGGGAGGACCTTGGCCACCTGCTGAGCCCCTTTGTTAAACTTCTAGACTTTTCAAGTTGACACAATGTATCAACCATGACATGGGATATTTCAAAGTGATTAGGAAAGCCGAGCATGGTGGTGCATGCCTGTAATCCCAGCACGTGGGAGTCCGAAGCAGGAGGGTTGCCTTGAGTTTGAGGCCTATCAGTTTTATACAGTGAGTTCAAGGTCAGTCTGAACTACATAGTGAGACCCTGTCTCAAACAACAACAACAACAACAACAACAACAAAAACCAAAACAAGTAGCAAAAGTGCTTTCAAGCTGCTTCAAACCTGCTTTTGACTTGATTGTCTCAAGAAATTTGGTGAGATAATGGGCCAGTTGAGTTTGAGTAGTATCAATAACTTTAGATACCATGACACTCTCTCATCATTCTGTAATTCACTTGGTTGTGAATGGGCTTGAAAAAAAGGGAAAAATTTTAGACAAAATGGTGAAGCTGTCAATTTGAAAAATACAGAAAGACAGTGTTTAAGGAGGGAGAGATTAACTGTGTCTAACATTTCTCAGAAGTTGTGAAAATTGTAGCTTTCATCTATCTTGATTTCTAGCTCCATATTGGCCATCAATGACCACAGGAATAAAACATTTTTGAGGCAATATGAAAGCATGAACCAGATTGAAGTCACTCTAAGTAAGCAGAATTTTTTAAAAATGACAAAAACTAGTATCAGTACCAGCCATGAAGAAAGAAAATGCAAAGAATTATGTAAAGAAAAGGAAGAGGACCAGATAATTTATTATTGTTAGTCATTATGATTTTGAGATGGGAGAGTTATGAGACTTCCATAGCTGGTGTGAAGAATAAATGTAAAATAAAGTCCCCACTCCATTTTGAAATCATTGATAATATGATCTTGACTTTAACTTTTAATTCTAGAATTAAAATATTAAGACAATATGAGTATCTCACTGTTTTAAGTAAAGATGTCTATCTTATTAATACCTTGTGCTTATGTTTTTTTTTGAGATAGAATTTCTTGTATTGTTATTCTAAACGTTTTTTGAGAACTTAAATTCATCTATCACTTGTAATAATATTAAGACTATCTTTGTAATAATAGTAATAATATGTATAATAATGGCAGCAACTTTTATATATATTTATACAGATATATATATATATTTATATATATATAAATATATATAGTCTGTAGAGAGACTGTATTTCTCATAGTACCAGTATAATAAAAACTGTGTTAAGGAACTCTGTGAGATATAGTGATTAAAGGCACTGTTGGGGAGGGCTTAGAAGGAAATGAAGGGTGTATTATTGGAAGATGAAAGAAAGGAATCCTTGTTGAATAGTAGCATGAAGTTTAACATGACGCTGTGCTGTATTCGTGTGGGAAGAAAAACTTGTAAATGGATGTGTTAGAATTGTAGTTGAGGTAATTTTTCTGAAAAGTGTTGAAATTTTTGCTTCTTATACTAAATGTGAGAGGAGAAAGATAAATTGGGCCAAAAACTGTTAAACAAAAAGGAAACAGAATTTGGTGATTTTGGAGAGTATTTATGATGTTAAAAATTTTGAGTCAATATAATTTATGACTTAAGAAAATAGGTTTTAGAGTCACAATGGTTAAATATTTACTCTCATTTTCTGATTAACAATTGATTTGAAGAAGCAGGACAGATTTCTTTGTCTTCATATTTTATATATAAAATGACAATATAAATATTTTATGCTGTATTAAATTTTTGTAAAAGTTAAAAGAAACTAAGAGTAGACATGTGGTTTAATAGTACAGCACTTGCCAGCAGAAGCAAGGCCTTGGCTTGATTCCAAGCATTGCAAAAAAACAGAAAGTGGTAAACTAATGAAAAATATTTAGAATGTTACCTGTATCTATAAACTGTAGTATCAAGAATTCAGAATTTTTGTTCTCAAGAATTTTGAAAAATTGCTGCCTATTTGCTATACTTATCCATTTTAAGATGCAGTGGCCTCTCTTATGTATTGCCAGGCAAAATAAACCTGATGTGTGTAATCTGAAATGTGCCACAGTGCTGCAGTAGATGCTATATTTTAATTATAATTATTATCTTGATAATTTTTCTATAAAACAATTATAGTCACCATTTGACCAAAAAGGAATGAAATGAATATAACCTAACTGAAAAACATAATAGAATGAATATTAAGCTATCTATGCATAGTCAAATTATTTATATTGTGGTTTCCTCTAGATCCATTTAACTGCTCCTGCTGCTGTTGATGGTGAGAATGTAACAATGCAAGAAGTTAAATAGTACTCATATACTAAATTGTTCAGTGCTTCTGAGAGACAAATATTATGAAAGGAAGATGAGGATATTCTTATGTTTTAAAGAGACGTGCCCTGTTCTTACAGAATTGTTCAAAATGAATTTCTAAAGCTTATATGAAAAATATCACAAAAGTATATAGATTCTTTTAAATCCTTTACAAGAAGTAGTCCAGCAAATCTTTTAATTCCCTGAGTGACTTGATCTTTAAAAAGTAACTTTAAAGTTAGCAAAGGAAAAGAGTTTATTAAAAATACATCATCTAGCTTAAATTACATAAATATTATTTTACATACCTTTCTTACTTACATGCTTTAGTGCTTACACACTATTTTTGGATTGATTTGTGTTCGTTACTTGCAAACAGTTGATATCTTCTGAATTAATTCCTATATCTACATTCTGAAGCTCAAATCTTTGGACTAAATCCTTGAACAAAGTGAGGTCTCAATTTGAATTTTTCAAGAAGCAAATAGCTGCCTGTCACTGACATTCCTTCATCCTTTATTTCCTCAAAATGAGTTTCATCGAATGACAAATTCTGACATTGTAATCTCTGAAGCGGAGATCTGAATTCTAGCACTGTCTAGCAGTTTGTAGTTGAGTCAAAATACCTTTAGGAAAAGAATCGCTGGCTTCCTTTTCAGGAAAATGTAAAATCCTAGCTTAAAAAAATTTCAGCTAACATAATTAAGATGAATCACTCGCATGGTGGCAATAATATGTAGCCGTGAATGAATTGCAGTATTTGACTTTAAAAATTTCTTGGTGAGGAGCTGGACTACACTGCATTGATTATCACACATCTTACGTAATAGTGAGCTGCACAGTATCTTTTTTCCCCTACATGTACAATAATTGTGTAGATGATACTCATTTGGGAACAGATAATATTTAAGTAACTCAACTGAAATTCTACTTTATCTTCTGACAGAAGGATGTTCGTGACCTTTTAGTTGAGGTCGTGTAAACCTTTTATGTAAATATTTTGAAAACAAAACAAAAATTTGATCCATGATTGAGGAATGTACCATTTTTGCTTCATTTTTTGATCCAATATTACAAATACTGGTACATAGTTATTTATTTAGTACAGGTATGGGTGAAAACAAATCAAATACGTTTGTTTTGGGTAGTGCTAGGGACAGAACCCAGGGCTTCTCCCACGCTCTCTCTGGAAGTGCTCTAACACTGAGTTGCACCCCAGCTCCAAAAATATTTTAGACTTAAGTTTTGCTTGGAAATGATTAGTAGTATATTCCTAAATCTTTTTACTCATAAGTGAGTATGTCCAATGGACAATGCTTTTTTAAAAAGGAAAATATTTTCACCTATCATGCTACTGTCACTTTTACTGAGAAACTAGTGGTTAAGAAATTTTTCTTTAACTTCTACAAATGTAGGAAGCTTTCTCTGTTTCTTTTCTAGAAAAAAGTGAAATGGAAATGAAGAACCTTTCTATCTAGCTTTTGTCATGGTTTCCTGTTCCTGCAAAGGTGAACCTTAAACTCCTGGGGCCTTTTCAAAGATATTTTCCCCCCAAAGATTTCATTGGAAATTCTTTTGAAGCATTCCCACAGTGTTAATTTGCAACTGTTTTATATTCATTTAAAAAATTTGGTTCTGCAACAATATAGTTATAAAAAATTGAAGGATGTTAGTTCCACAGGTTTGTTAGCTCCTTAAAGTTATTTCTCAAAATTAAAATTACCTTAGAAGTTCTAAGACTAAAAAATTCCAAAGATTTGAAAAGAAAGCAACACTTCTTCTTTGTGATACTGTTATATCAGGCACTGTAAGATGTAACCTCTGTGAAACAATACACAAATCCTGGCACTGTTACTGTTTTCTTCAAAAGTAAAACAAAAAAACACTCAGATATAATAAAATAGAAAAATACATGCCAATTATCAGTTTAATTTGGTGTATTTAGTAACTTTAAAGTTCTATTACGAAACTGTGTTAAAATGACAAAATAACTTCAAATGAAGCACAAATAGAATTTACAAATTGTGTAAATTTTGGGTTAGGAATGTAGATCAGTTGTGGAGCTCTTGCCTAGCATGTGTAAGATTCTGACTGATCCCCAATGCCAAAAAAAAAAAAAAATCATGTAAATTTCAAGTGCATGCTATAAATTTCTGTTATCATTGTTGAATCAGAATGTTCTCACCAAATGTCAAAATATTAAAAGCAAAATTAAATCCTCTATACAAAGTATTGACATACTGATCATTGTAATCTCAAGAGACTTGACAGTTTGTCCAATAACCCCACCACAAAATAACCTAGTGTGAAATACATATTGAACTTGTGACTCACAAAAATACAGACAAGTCCTTGGATATTCTGTATTCCCCTTGCGAAACTGAAAGCTGTTTAATTGACCCTAGTCCTTTTTAATGACTTAGAGATCATTTCCCCAAAGCTAGTCACAGTTTTAAGTATTATTACAAAAATATCAACTATTTAATGCCAATACAAAGTCTGTCCAAGTTATTTGCTTTGCTCTGAAAATTTAAACTATTAATAAATTTTAAGATCAGTTAATGTTTCTCAGGATGTGTAACATATCTTTATAAAAAATCATTATGCTCCTAATAAATGAAGAATTATGGGGTTTTATTTTG
Source organism: Dasyprocta punctata (assembly GCA_004363535.1). Lineage (NCBI taxonomy): Eukaryota > Metazoa > Chordata > Mammalia > Rodentia > Dasyproctidae > Dasyprocta > Dasyprocta punctata. The sequence goes on along the minus strand of RJWM01001464.1, from coordinate 19,136 downwards.
TAAGATATAATCCAGATACTTCTTCATGATTTATTTTGCTTCTTAAATTTTTAGACATGTCAACTTATCTTTGCTTCCCTGTATTATAAAAACACTTGAAGAAAAAGAAAGGATAAGATTTTGTTTAATTATAAAAAAGGAAAAATTCCAAGCTTTATTAAAACCAAGGAGGATAATGGGGACCTTTTGTTGTCTGAGAAGTTGTAGACAGCTGAAAAAGAGCATATTAATAAATAATAGTTTTGTATTTAAGTAATACTATTGATTATAACCACACAAATTCTTTTCAGTTCAGATACTCGATCATTTATTCAATTACATTCAGAGTCGTTATAAGCAATGTTCCACTTAGTGAAATTTGTTGACTATCATTAGCTTATACTGTATCCCAAATACTGATGATGTAATCATCATTAGTTAATCCATTAATTATTTTTATGACAATACACGTAGTAGTAAGAGCTCTAACTAGAATGAGAAATAAAATACATTTTATATGGAACAGGTCAAAATTAGGTTACTTAATGGAACGTGAAAAACTTTTCAGCCTCATTACGACCTAGCCAAGTAAATTAGTGTTGTTAATTAAGTAATGACCATTAGCTTATTAAAATACCATGAAATAAGTAAAAGAGCACATCCTTTAGAGCTATGCAGTGAGGACTCAACAGTATGTTAAGAAAAAGAATCAGTCTAAATCTATGATAGTGATTGAAATGCCATCGTGAGGAACTGTCTTGCTTAGAGGACAGATACAGTGCAATCTATGCAATTTGTAGTGTACAGAAAGATTTAATGCGGTGTTTTTGGGGATATTCTGTGATGCTACAAACTTCATTTTTCAAAATTTCTACTTTAGCTCTCTAAGCAAGGTAGGAAATTTGCGTTGCTACTTATCAAAGATTCAAGAAAGTGACACTTTGTACAGCATTGCTTATTTTGCACATGGACATTATACTGCAGACAGTCACTTTAGCATCACTTTCTTCATCAGAATTCTGAGACGTAGTAGTGGTTGAGGCAGTTTATGATATTATTATGAATGTGTCTAAAATCTTAACACCTTCACTAGTTCCTGCATTTGTTTTCAAGACAAAAGATGAAGTATTGTTAGAGCCATGCTCTGACATGGTGGTGAGCACTATAAAGCTTTTCATAAATTTTGCTAAATATGCCAGGAATACTGATGCTGTTGTTGCCACTAGTGCTGATAAGCATGATAATGAAGCAATTTTGCCAATGTTGGTGAGAACACAAAATGATTGCAATTCTTATCTCATCTATTACTTATATTATTGTGAGACTTTGAGGGGTGAAGACAGCCTGAGATCACTAGAATGTCTCCTTTCCTTATGCTATCAGGGATAATAATTTGAAAGCTCGTAGTATGCAAAGTAAAGAGATGGGTTGTTCCCAAATTAAATATTGTAAAAATACTTTAAAACTAGAATTAAAATGGTTTAAATGAGTCACTTGTTTCAGAATCAATCTGTAGGCTATGAGTTTTCATCTCCATATTTAAAGAGGGGAATTGATTTTAAATATTTTGACTACAAAGTGTTTTCCTGGATTAAACAAAAAACCCATTATAACAAAATTGATGTAATATTTACGTAGCCTCACATTTAAAAATAATCATTCTGCTCAAGTATGCCTTTATAAATCTCTTTCTAAATTCTGCTATCTTTCCTCCTAGCCTCCCTTCCTTTCTTCTTCTCTTCCTTCTTCTCTCCAGTCTTTCATTTTTCTCTTCCTTCCCAGTACTGGTGATTGAACCTTGGGGCTTCTGCATGCTAGGAATGTGCTCTACCACTGAGTCCTGTTTTATCATATTTTGTTTTATTTATTTTATCTTATTTTGTGACATGGACTTACTATTTTCTCCAGGCTGGGCTCTGATGACTGAATCTCCTGTCTTAGTCTTTGAAGTAGCTTGAATTACAGGTCTTTGCCACCATACATGGTTGAGAGCTATTTTTCTGAAACATGTTCTTGCAAGTGCTATGTTTAATATGTTATTGTTAAGAATGATGTGTACAGAAAAATATATTGTATTATTCTACTATTGGCAAAAGTAAAATGCACTGTTTGTATTCATAATAGTCAAATTAGTACTTTTATGAGCAGGCATACAATAGATAGCAAGTTATGTATTAGCATTAAAAAGTGTCTGGATCACCCTTTTGACCATGTAATTTTGGGGATGTATAGCCATATGTAAAGCTATTCGATGAATAGAAGCTGAAGTGAGTATTGGGAGGATCACTTTACTATTATTACCATATACATACAATAACTTTTCATACACATACTTTGATGCTTAGAAAGAAGCTTATCTAAAACATGATTTGTGAAAATCACACCAGAGTCACTGAATTTATTCTCCTTGGTTTTACCAACAACACTGAGATGCAAGTTTCCCTCTTCATTTTGTTCCTGGCCATCTACACAGTCACTTTGTTGGGTAATTTTCTTATTATCACAGTTACCAGTGTGGATCCTGTTCTTCAAACACCAATGTACTTCTTTCTCCAAAACCTATCACTCGTTGAAGTTTGTTTCACTATGGTCATGGTGCCAAAGATGCTGGTAGATCTAGTGTCACCAAGGAAAGTCATCTCTTTTGTGGGTTGTGGTACCCAGATGTACTTTTTTTTCTTCTTTGGCAGCTCTGAATGTTTTCTTCTCTCTATGATGGCTTATGATCGCTTTGTGGCCATCTGTAACCCTCTTCGTTATTCAGCCATCATGAACAGGTCCCTGTGTTTGTGGATGGTCAGAAGCTCTTGGATATCTGGTGTTCCTGTGTCTATGCTCCAGACAGCTTGGATGATGGCTCTTTCATTTTGTGGATTAAATACTGTAGACCACTTCTTTTGTGATGGTCCTCCAGTCTTGAAACTAGTCACTGAAGACACAACTATGTATGAAATGCAAGCTCTTGCCTCCACACTACTGTTTATCATGTTTCCTTTTTCCCTTATTTTGGTCTCTTACACTCGCATCATTACAACTATTCTGAGGATGCCATCTGCTAGTGGTCGCCGGAAAGCATTTTCTACTTGTTCATCACATCTCATCGTGGTGTCCCTCTTCTATGGAACAGGAAGCCTGACCTATTTACGACCCAAGTCCAATCAGTCTTCTGAGAGCAAGAAAATAGTGTCTTTGTCCTATACTGTCATCACACCTATGTTAAACCCCATCATCTACAGCCTAAGGAACAATGAAGTAAAAGGAGCAGTCAAGAGAACAATCACTCAAGGTCTTGGAAAGGTTAGAAGTGTTTTGAATCCTATTTTGTAGTGTTTCTAAGCAATGCACAGAACCCAGTGAGAAAGCTTAAAAAGAAGGAATGAAAGAATTGCTTTTATTCCATCAGTGTCACTGTGGTGGGTGCATACTACCATTCCATTCAGAGTTCTAGCAGAAAGATGATTCTCTGAAGTTTTAGTAATTGAGGAAAACTTAATGAGAGGACATTTAAAAAATTATGGGCAGAGTTAGGAAGTTGCCTCTCAGGTCATGCAATGGAAATTGCATGCTTCTTGGCCTGAAGGGGCAGGTAGGACTATTAACTGTATAGATGCACAATTAAATACAGATGCTCCTCAGCTTACAGTGAGGATCAATCCTGAAAAATCTATTGTAAATTGAAATATAAGCGGAGAATGCACTCAGTATCCCAACCTACTGCACACCACAGCTTAGCAGTACAGTATACTATTGAGTATTGATTGTTTGCTTTGGTGGTCATGTGGCTTACTTGAAGTTGCAGATCATTAAGCTGCCTAGATTCACAAAAGAGTATGTGTTGTCCAGTGCTAACGTGGTTAAAGACAGAATTTAAAATATGAAGTATAATGTGTATTGAACATGTGTCACTTTTGCACTATTTAGGGAGCATGAAATCAAACAACCATCCTAATTTGAAGAAGAAAATCACCCAACAGGAAGTCTGGCTTTTATTAGGAAAAGGAAGTTTTTTAAGCTTTACAGTGTTTTGCCTCTTTTAAACATGCTGCTGACTTCTGTTTTTGACCAAGTCAAATCTGAGATGAATATGAGCATATTCCTTATTTCAGATATATAAAGACTAGATTTATGGGAACTGTGGGGTAGAAGAGGGTAAGAAAAATCATGAAGGGTCAATGTAAATACATACCAAAATCTTCTACATATTCTGTAACTAAGGCAATGCAGAGTTGACTCTTGTAGTGTGTTTGAAGTGACTTTTAAAAGATGTATTAAAATACAAGATTTATAGATGTCACTGTGTTGGACAACAGATCTTTTAAATTTATACCTACTATGTGATTAAAAGTTTTGGGACTTATCTTACTGAAATTTTCTTGCGTTTATCTGTTGTCTTTCTGAATCTTAACTCCTTCTTCAAGCTTGTATTTTTTACCTGACTTCTACTTGAACATTTAAAATCTGTCTTGTAAACTTAAATTTCCACCTATCTTGTGAACTTGTATGATACATTCTTTTAATACAGTGGAATTAAATTAGAACTCAGCATACACACATCTGCATATTCAGCCTAATGTATTTTTTAAATTGAAGGCACACTTGTATATAACATAAAAATTAAGTTCATTCATGCTGATGAAAATGAAATGAGGAAATCCGTATATTATGCAAAAATAAGACCGAAAGAAGTGTCACATGCCCTCATTCATTCATGGAAACAAATCAACCAACCTTATAAAAGAACATAATGGAATACTGGCTACAAGAACCTGGGAATTGTGGTGGGGAGGAAGTCATACTAACACAGGAGGAATCACTGCTGGTTTTTCTTTAGCACGGTAGGGTAGCTATTGGACCAAACAGCCTATGTTATACTTCAAAATGAGGGGAAGAATACAAAATTTCCAAAACATGAAAGTGATTAATGGCTGAAGAAATGGAAATGCTTATTACTTCAATTTTATTATTGTACATTATATGCATGTATTGAATTAATATCATTTACCTCAAATTCAAAATAATAATAAAAAGCAAACAATAATATGTAAATAAAAATCAAATCTTAAATTCCAAAGCATCTTAAACTGAATTAAAACTTACAAAGAACACATCAAAACTTGTGTGCAACTATAAATAATACATAGAAGAAAGGTTGTGACACTAAGAGCTTGCATTGAACAATGAGCATCATCAATAATCTAGAAATCAGAAAAGCCGAATAATCAAAACCCACAGTAACCAAAAGAAAAGAAACACAAAAGTGAGAACAGAAATATATCTACATAGAAAACATAGAGAATAACACAAATGATTTCAGTCAAAATGAACAAAATTGATGACTTTCTAAGCAGATTAATCAGAAAAAAAAAAAGAAAAAACCACATCTGTGAGCATCAGGAATAAGAGAGGAGATGACAATATGGATTATTTGATTTACAGATATTTAAAGAATGGTAATTGTATTACCCTTCCCTTCCTGCACCCAATACTTGACACCCAAAATTTAAAGACCAAAAGGTTTAATTTGGCTCATGGTCTTAGGAAATTCATTTTACAGCATGCAAAAATAGCATATAAAAAGGATGTGGTAGAGCAAAGTACTTAGTTGATGGCAGCCAGGTGGCAGAGCAAACGAACAGTTCCAGAAAGAAATGTGTGAAGGACCATATGTAGCACTGAAAGACACACCTCAGGGATGCACCTAGATGTATCCATGAGCCTGCTTTAGTAAACAAGTAGGTGCTTTTTAATCAAATGCTGTTGACATAGCAGAATTGACAGTCACAATCCACTCCTTGTCAACTTCAAATGCAACACATCTTAAGCTGTGTTGAATCTCCAAATAGACAGTAGCCAGTTCATAATTCTAGCTAACATAGCACAACTACCCTATAGACAACTGGAAATGCAATAATCCTTTTTCCAAAGTTGCAGTAGTCCCACCTTTTTTCAAAAGTCCAAGTATTTTCCGAGAGTCAAAACAAACTCTGAGCTCTGAACCTTTGGAAATAAGCTATGTAATTGAAAGACATAATGGCACAGGGTAAAATTTCCTATTCCAAAAAGGAAGAATAGAGGACTAGAAAACTATTGGACCAAAGAAAGGCTGAAAAACCAGCAGGGAAACATTAATTCCCAAAATTTCTGTGTCTGGCATCCAGGGCACATCTCCAGGGAGATCTCAGTTCCAGAGGGAAGGCATTTTGAACTTCCTGGGCCCCACCACACCTTTCATTTCATTCCTTCAGCTTCATATACTACTTTCACAGGGACTCTTTGCCTGGACTCTCAGACTTTCTTTTGAAATCTAGGTTAAATCCTTCTTGACCCCACAACACATGCATTCTGCACGCCAGTAAAACCAGCTCATGAGGATGGCAACAAATCTGGTTGCCAGCTTGAGCTATAGTTAATTCTCCTTGGGTCATGGGCCCATGGCCTCTGAATGCCTGGATAGCTGAACACAGTGAAATGAAACCTGGGGAACCAATTATTCAGTAGGCCCTTTTTGATAAATCATCCAAGGAACTCTATCCTCAAATGAAAAGTTTACTCTTTTGCATCCTTGAACCTGGAACGGGTATGTCAGTCTGATTCCTGAGTTGTGCTCAAGTCATCTTTCTTCATCTCCCTGTTAAAAGCACATGTGTTCCTCTTATCGGTGCTAATCTCTTTAGCAGCCACACTTTCATTGTTCCCAACTTTACATATAATAGCTTATGGGACAAAATTCAATGTTTTCAAAAATCTTTTCTTTGCCTTTGTTCTCGATTTGTCTTACAAATCTGTCTAATATCTGCCAACATTACTGTGTCATAATCTGAATGCTGAGTTGTCTTAAAATTTAAGCTGCCAGTTTAATTACTCTGCTTCCCTTAATTTTAGCCCTCTGAAAAGTCTTGAGTCATTGGGAAAATGTAGACATATTTTCTCCAGAGTGTAACACATACAGCGTGAAGCCCACAGGCCAGTGGAGTCCTGGTTCCCAACTGAAACCTCTTGATCCTGGCTTTTACTATCTGCAGCACAATTAGCATTATAGTCTTCTCAGTTTTGACACCCATATACAAATCTTGCAAACTCTATCAAACTAGTCCAGTGGTTTCTAAATCACATGGTACCATACATACAGTCATGACAAAGACTCTATTTGTCTGGTTCTAATTTTCTATATTAACTTTTTGTGGCTGGACACAACACCTGATATCCACAATTTAAAGGTAGAGAGACTTTAGCTTATGACTTCGGGAAATTTAGCTTATGGTTGTTTGGCTGCAAGGAAGAGACAACCTGGTAGAGAGCATGGAGGGGAGAAGAACTGTGCCAGAAAGAAATGGGACAAGGTCATATATGGTACCCAAGGCCATGCCTCTATGACATACTCAGAAGTAATATTTACTAATCTGTTGGATATTTCTTAACTCGATGAATTGACCTATCAGTATTAAAGGTCAAGTAAGGAAGTATTGTAGCAACTTAATTCCATCAAATAAAACAATTGAAGTCCTATCTTCTTTCCTCCCTACCTCCCGCTCTCCCTTCCTTCCTTCTTCCTATCTTCCCTGCTTTTTTTGTTTTAGACAGGTCTTGCTGTGTAGTTTCAAGAAAGGATTGCACTCACTATGTAGCCCATCCTAGCTTGGGACTTGTGGTCCTGCTGCCTCAGTCTTTAGGAGTACTGGTATTACAGGCATGCACTACCATGTTTGGCTTTAAAATGATTGTTTCTTAAAACATAAATAATCAGGGCTCACACAAGGGGTAATATACAACATGAATATAAATATGAACAACCATGATTTTATATTACTAGGTAAATACTTGTCCAATTTTCATTTGGCATGGCTTCAGTGACGAATACTACTATATGACTGAAGAAGAAATAATACCAAATTTGCAGTTGCCATCTTGTTCAAAAGGCTGAGGCCCTAACAATAAAGCCAAAAGAGAACATTGTCAGAGATGAAAATTAGAGTGAAATGTGCCTCATGAGTGTAAATGGAAAAATTATTGAAAACTATTAGCACATCAAATCAACAATGTTTAAAATATGTATCATTATCAGATTAGGTTCAACCTAGTGATGCATACTTAATTTACTACTGGAAATTTAATAATGCAACTCATGGTATTACCAGAATAACGAAGAAACATTTTGCTCATCTTAGTAGATCCAATGAAGCATTTTAAGAAACCAAAAATATTTCTAACTAAAAACTCTCAGTAGAATATGAGTTTTCTACTCAGATTTTCAAAATGATCAACAGCACAATGGGAAAATATGACATGTGGATGGAAAGGTTATGGTTGGGGTGGAGGGTGGAGAACACTGTGGCTTCAAGGTAGCCTTTTGCTGACACTGTGAGAAGATTTAGTGCAACAAGGAGTGATTATATTACATGGAGAAAAGTAAAGAAAAACCCTGAGAACCAACAAAGAAGTGTTGGGAAATCTAAACAGCATGGGAAATAATATTGACAATGCATGGAAAAAAATGTTAAGCGCATAGTTTTGCATTCCTGTCGTCCCAGCACTCTGGGAGTCAGAGACAGGAGAACTGCAATTATGAGCACAGACAGGTCGATGCAGTAATTTAGCCAAATTCTGCCTTTAAATTCAAATACAATGTAACACAACAAAGCAAGACAAAGCTTGAGGTCATAGATTTGTATAAAGGCCTTGGGTTCAACCTCAGCAATGGTAAAAAAACAAAAGTACTGATAAGCATCTTGCAGTAGCTTCATAGGGGGGCTGCCATACTCTGCAGGTGTAAGATTAGTTACCAGGGTGTGCAGTAGGTCCAGATGGTAGACTCACATGAACAGCTCTAACCTCTGAAAAAATTCATGATCCACACAAGCTTTGGATTCATTTAGGGAATTTGGTCAGACAGCATCTTGCCCTGCATAGCAAACCTGCTCTAGGGAAACAATTTAGTACATCATCAAGCAATTTCTCAGAGAACAGTGGCCAGAGGACATTTTCAGAGGATTCTGTTGTTAGGGATGAAACTGCTAGAGGAGCAAGTTTAGGAACAGTGAACAATTGTGGTTGCATGGACTCTTCATCACACTATCTCTCAGTGGTCTTGTCAGCCATTAATAGCTGAAGACAGCATCCAACACATTAAAAGAAAAATGCAGATGACTTAAATTTAACAGACCTTGATAGAGCAGAACAATTTTCACTAATTAGCTAGTGTTTGGTGCCAAAAGCAGTTCAGAGTGCTCCACATCCCCATGTGTACAGGTATATTTACAACTGAGGAAATGGAAATGACACATGGAAATAACTTGGATTGCTGCTGTGCAGTCTTTGCCTTATTTGCACAAATTTTTTCAGCTTTAAGTAGCTGAAAGTTTTGCTGCCATGATTGGCTGAGATTGACTGCCTGTTATAAAAGAACACTTTTGTGTTAAGTTGAAATTTGTTTATGCATTGTGTCTGGGCACAGTTATGTACTAAGGCAATTTTAGGCCAAAAAAATTCAATTTTGACAGCAGAAAATATAGAGGTTTTATGTTGGTGGTGAATGTGGGTAATCAACAAGTAGTAAGATATGGAGCGAGATAGGAAAAAGTGAATAAGCAAAACAGTGGCAATAGATAAATTCTAAGGTACCAGAAGAAGTAAGCGAGGATTTTTAGATGACAAATTGTGTTATCTGCTCTAACACAAAACTGCTTCCTTTTTTCCTACCTCTAATTTGATGAAGGTTTTTTGGGGTCAGAAAGCCAGACATTTCTAGATATCTAAAAGTAGACAAATTCTGACTTTTCCTTTTTTCTATTTATGTCTCCTGAGAATTATAAGAACAGTTGCTAACCCAATAGGGTTTCTATATATCGCTCATTCTTTGCCATCTAATGATATGATTACCTAAAAATGACTATCAAAGTAAGAAAATAGCATTGGTAAAATGCTAATTGTCTCAGTTACTTTCTCATCACTGTGATGCAATACCTGACACCTGAAAATTAAAGGAGGTGAGGATTGTTTTTCACACAGTTTGTAAGAGTTTTCAGTCCACAGATGACTGATTCCAAAGCATCCAGAGCATGCAAACCATGGGAAGAGAAAAAGCTCACAGCATGGCAGGCAGGAACCAGAAAGGGATCAACGGAAGAGGAAGTGAGATGTAGCCTTCTGGCCCAAGCCCCAGGGGCCCACCCACTCTGGACAGGCTTCACCTCTCAACATCACGTTTAGCTATAAACTCACCAGTGGACTAATGCACTGATGAATCTCACACCCCCAAGACCCAGTCAACTCTCCAAAGTCCCACCTTTGAGCCCATGAGTCTTTGGGGGGACATCTGGATATAAACCATAACACTACTAAAATAAAAATCCTACTTAGATTTCACCTGGTCTCCTACTAGGGTCTATTTTCTGATCTAAGATTCTATATTACATTTAGTCATTTAGTCAGTCCAGCACATATGATTTTATCATATAAGTATGTTTAGGTAGAAAATGCTCCACTAAATTCACACAATTAGAGTTTAAAGTGGTAAAATAACTATTATTATTATTATTATTATTATTTTGCTTTTTTACTTTCCAGTCACACTTTCTATGGATCTTGTTCTATTAATACTCCTTCTAAATGCCACCTAGAGCAATAGTTCATAAACTGTTAGGTAGTTTTTAAAGGTTTGATATCCATTATATGCATGATTTAGTCTTTTCCAATCTATTCAGTCTTTCTTTACTTATACTTTAAGTTTTTGACACTTCTTTATTTAATTTTAAAAAAAGCAAAACAGAAAAAAAGTTAGAAGTGATACAGAATAAAAAAAAACAGTAAGAAATCCATACTAGTCAATATATTACATATTGTTATCTTAGAAGTAGTTGTTCAAGTTATGAAATCTAGGCGTAAAAAAATCAAACAACGACACACAAACTATTCTTTCTAATGTACTAACAGAGAATTAGTAGTATAGTTATCTATCTCGCATACTTATACATACATACAGTTATATGTGTATATCTACAAACATATAGTCTTTTCCTTTGTTCCATTTCTCCTTTCCCCTCTCCCAGTTCTGTAATTTTGAACACTTTCTTTTCCTTTCCTTATTATAATATCAATGGTACATTTTGGATCTTATTACTCTTTCAGTTTTGTAAATTGTTATTCATTTTTTTACACTAGGGAAACAACATGGTATTTGCAAATGTGAGTCTGATTTATTTCACTTATGAGTATAGTCTCAAGTTGCCTCTATTTCCCTATAAAAGCCTCAAGATCACCTTTTTTATAACTGAGTAATATTCCACTGTATAAAAATATCACATCTTTTTCATCCATTCTGTGGTTGATGGTCATCTTGGTTGTTTCCAAGATTTAGTTATTGCACATTGTGCTGCTATAAACATGGGTGCACATATATCGCTGTGACGTGACACTTTCAATTTTTCTGGGAAAATACGCAGAAGGGGAATAGCTGGATTGAATAGGATTTCCAATCTTAGTTTTTTGAGGAATCTCCACACTGATTCCACAGTGGTCACACCAGTCTATACTCCCACCAACAGTGCAGAAGTGTTCCTTTTGCTATCAGTTGATTTCTTGATGGAAACCACTCTTTCTGGAGTGAGATGGAATTTCAGTGTTGTTTTAATTTGCATTTCTTCAATGACCAGTGATGTCGAGTGTTTCTTCATGTATTTATTTGCCATTTGTATTTCTTAATCTGAGAAGTGCATGTTCATCTCAGATGCCAATTTTTGGATTTGGTCTTTGAATTTGGGGGGCCTGATGTTTTTCAATTCTCTGTATGTTTTGGATATAATTCCTTTGTCTGAGGGACATTGGCTAGAGTTCTTTCCTGTTCTGTGGGCTTTCTTTTCACTTTATTGGTGATTTCTTTTGAAGTGCAAAAGGTTTTTTAAAAAATGAGATCCCAGTTGTTGATTCTTTGAAGTACTTCCTGTGTAGTTTGCGTTTTGTTCATGAACTCTTTGCCTACCCCTAATTCTTCAAGATTTCTACCTACCTTGTCTTCCAGTAAATTTAGTGTTTCTCTTCTAATATTTAGATCTTTGACCCATTTTAACTATAGTTTAGTGCATCATGATAGACATAGGTCTAGATTTAGTCTTTGTTGTGTGGAAAGCAAATTTTTCCAGCACCATTTATTAAAGAGGCTTTCTTTCTTCCAGTGAACATGGTTAGCCACTTTTTTTTTTTTTTTTTTTTTTTTGCGGCACCGGGGATTGAACTCACCACCTCGCGCCTGCCAGGGCAGGCGCTTAAGGCACTGAGCCAAACTCCCGGCCCCATGGTTAGCCACTTTATCAAATATAAGGTGTCTGAGTGTCTTTGTAGTTGTATTTGCATCTTGTAATCTGTTCCATTGATCCTAAGGTCTAACTTTTTTGCCAGTATCATGCCGATTCTATCACTGTAGCTTTGTAGTATAATTTCAAGTCAGGGATTGAGATGCCTCCTGCCTTGCTTTTGTTGCCTAGAATTGCCTTTGCTATTCTAGGTCTCTTTCAGTTCTAGATGAAATTTAGGAACATTTTCTCTAGATTTGTAGATTTGTAAGGTATGTTAATGGAATTTTGATTGGGATTGCATTAAATCTATGTAACAGTTCTGGGAGTATGGCCCTTTTTACAATGTTGATTCTTCCTAACCAAGAACAAAGGATATCTTTCCATTTTCTAACATCCTCTTCAATCTCCTTTTATAGAGTACTATAGTTTGCAGCATATGCATTCTTTTACATTCTTTGTTAGGTTGATTCTTTGTTAGGGTGATTCCTAAGTATTTCGTTTTTTAGGATGCTATTGTGAAAGATATTGTTCCCACAATTTCTCTCTCAATGAGTTTGTTTTTTGTGCACAGGAATGCTATTGATTTTTGAGTGTTGCCTTTGTATCCAGCTACACTGCTGAATTTGTTCATAAACTCTAGTAGTCTTTTGACGGAGTTTTTAGGGTCTTCTATGTAGAGTACCATGTCATCTGCAAATAATGATAACTTCTTCCTTTCCTATCCTTATTCCTTTTATTTTTTTTAATTTAATTTAATTTTTTTTTTTGCGGCACCAGGGATTGAACTCACAACCTCGCGCCTGACAGACAGGTGCTTAAGTCACTGAGCCAAACTCCCGGTCCTGGTTTTTTGAGGCAGGGTCACACTGTGTAGCTCAGGCCGGCCTTGTGCTCGCGGTGTAGCCCAAGATGGCCTCGAACTCACAAGGCTCCACCTACCTCAGTCTCCCAAGTGCTGGGAATAAAGGCGTGCGCCACCACGCCCAGCTTATTCCTTTTATTTCTGTCTCTTGTCTGATTGCTCTGGCTAGTGTTTATAGAACTATATTGAATAGGAGTGGTGATAGTGGGCATCCTTCACTTGTTCCTGGTTTTAGAGTGAAAGCTTTCAGTTTTTGTCCATTTAGTATAATGTTTACTGTTGGTGTATCATAGATGGCTTTTATCAGATTAAGGTAGATACCATCTATTCCAAGTTTCAGTAGGGTTTTTATCATGAAAAAGTGTTGGACTTTATCAAAAGCTTTTTCTGTGTCTATTGAGGTGATCATGTGATTTTTGTCTTTGGCACTATTGATGTGGTGTATTGTGTTCATTGATTTCTTCATCTTAAACCATCCCTCCATTTCTGGAATAAATCCCACTTGGTCGTGATGTATAATCTTGATGATTTGCTGCATTCTGTTTGCCAGTATTTTATTGAGAATCTTTCCATAGATGTTCATTAGGGAAACTGGCCTATAGTTCTCCTTTTTGTTGGGTCTTTCTCTGGTTTTGGTATCAGAATAATACTTTCCTGCAGGAATGAGTTAGGGGGATTGCTTCCCTTCCATTTCATTGAAGATTTTGAGGAGTATTGGCATTAAATCTTCTCTAAATTTCTTGTAGAATTCAGCAGTGAATCCATTAGGACCTGGACTTTTCTTTGTTGGTAAGTTTTTAATCATGTTTTCAATTTCAGTAGCTGATATTGGGTTATTCAAAATTATTGTATCTTTTTGACTCAGCTTTGGTAGTTCATATGGTTCTAGGAATTTGTCCATTTCCTGTGTGTTTCCACCCTGTATGAGTAAAGATTTTCAAAGTAGGTATTCATTATCTTTTGAATTTCCATGGGATCTGTAGTAATTTCTCCCTTTTCATTCCTTATTGCATGAGTTTTTAGTTTTTTCTTTCTTTTTCTTTATAAGGTTGTCTAGAGGTTTATCAATTTGGTTTATTCTCTCAAAGAACCAGCTCTTTGATTAATTCTTTGTATTGTTTTCTTAGTCTCAATTGCATTAGTTTCTGGTCTGATCTTTATAATTTCCTCTCTTCTGTGAGTTTTGGGCTTGGTTTGCTCTTCTTTTCTGGAAGCTTGAAGTGTAGCATTAGGTTGTTTGTTTATCCATATTTGTTTCTTGATGGGACAATTTATTGCTATACATTTTCCTCTTAGGACTGCTTTCATTGTGTCCCACAAGTTTCAGTACACTGTATCTGCATTTTCATTGAATTTTAGGTATTGTTTAATTTCTTCTTTAATTTCATCTGTAATTCATTGGTTGCTCAAGAGGTTGTTATTTAATTTTCATGTTTTTATGCAGGTTTTGCAGTTTCTTTACTGTTAATTTCCAATTTCAGTGCACTATGATCAGATTATATTCATGGGATAATTTCAATCCATTTGCATTTTCTTATGGATGTTCTATGGGCTAATATATGATCTATTTTACAGAACATCCCATGTGCAGCTGAGAAAAATGTGTATTCTGATGTTGTTGAGTGAAACACTCTGTAAACATCTACTAAGTCCATTTGTTCACAGGCATGATTCAGTTCTGTTATTTCTTTGCGAACTTTTTGTCTGGTTGATCTATCTCTTTGTGACAGTGGGGTGTTATTGCCTACTTGGTTTTTCATGTCCATTAGCATTTGTCTTATATAGTTGGGTGCTCCTCTATTTGGTGCATATATATTCATGGTTGTTAGCTCTTCCTCTTGAATATTCCCCCTAACAAGTATGTAATGACCTTCTTTATCTCTTTTGGTCATTTTTGATTTGAAGTTTACACTGTCTGCAAACAGAATAGCTATGCTCAGTTTTTTTCTTGTTTCCTATTTCATGGAATATTGTTTTCCATTCTTTGACTTTTACTCTATGATTTTCCTTTTGAGTCAGATATGTTTCTTGTATATAGCATATTGTTGGATCCTGTTTCTTGATCCATTTTGTTAGCCTATTTCTTTTATTTGATAAATTGAGACCATTTACATTGATGGATATAACTGATATGCATTGGTTTAGCTTTGTCATGTTGTTTTCCTCTTGTTGGTTTCCTGTTTTTCCCCCTCGTTTAACTGTTTGCCCTGCTTGGTTGTTTTTTCCCTGCTGTTGTTCTGGGAATTGTAGCCATTTTTGTCTCTCTCTACTATTTCTTTCAGTATTCTTTCTAGGGTTGGGTTGGTAGATATAAATTTCTTCAGTTCCTCTTTGTCGTGTAAGTTTCTTACCTCTTCATCACTTTTGAAAGGAAGTTTTGCAGGGTACATCAATCTTGGCTGAAAGTTGTTTTCTTTCAGGGCTTGAAATACTGTTATAGCCTACCCCGGGATGAACAAAACTCACGGAACACTTGATGAATTTGGAATGGAGCGTTTATTGCCAGGCCTGGAGACACAGTCTCATTTAGAGCCAATTTGAGACTGTGTGTCCCTCAGCGGCCTGTAGAGGCTTATAAAACATTAGAACAAAGGGAGGAGGGGTCTTGCAAGCGTGGATACAGAAGCAGATTACATTGGTTAGTTTAAATGACCTGTTACATTTATTGGAGAAGGCGGCCATAGAGGGGTTTGAGGTTGGGTGGTGGTTACCTCCTAACATGGACAACAGATGCTCCGGAAAGGCACATTTTGTATATTTCTCAGTCATGAGACAGGGTAGTTATTATCTCTTAACCCAGTTTTCAGGCGGCTTTGTCCTTGGGCAGCTTTATATTGTAACAACTCG
Organism: Dasyprocta punctata; assembly: GCA_004363535.1. Lineage (NCBI taxonomy): Eukaryota > Metazoa > Chordata > Mammalia > Rodentia > Dasyproctidae > Dasyprocta > Dasyprocta punctata. Next base: position 3,161 of record RJWM01001464.1, on the reverse strand, counting down.
ATTCTCTGAATGTGGGGGTTGAGCGAGCAGTTACAGGAAACAGAAACTCAGGCTGGCTAAGGGAGAGACAATACTCTGGGAAAGGGGCTTAGGCCTAAAAAGGCGCATACAGAACAGGAAAGTGACGCTATATTAGTTACAGGTTATAACATTTCCCCACTGATGTTGTGACTTAAGTCCAAATCTTTGGACTGACATTAAGGCTCTCAAGGTATTAGTTGATATTCTTGAGAATGGAGCACCATGAGCTTTACGTTTTGGAGTTGTCCCTGTATACTTTGTAATAGGCTTATAATCCTATTTGCAATGTAGGGCCCTATGGTTGTTTTTATTGACTTTAAATCTTGATCTACTGTAGCTTCTAGTTGACAGGTTTGCTGGTTGCCACGTACGATAGCAGTTGCTCCCATTCTTAACCCGGCTACGGCAGTTGTTCCCACCAATACTGTCAATGTTAAGGAGATTGGCTCTCTTTTGTATCTGGATTGGCTTAATAATCTGTTTTTTAATTTTGGCCCCGAATGATATAGAACTTGGGGATATATAGAGACCAGTACACAGAAATTAGCAGAGCTGTTAAATATTTTTGCAGACACACAAGGGGTGTTCCCAATGTCGCATGTCTATTATTTTAATTAGTTACGTGGCAGAACCATCAGGCAATTTAGAAAGGTGACAAGGGTGACTACACCTAAGAACAAAAGCAAGTAAGTAACCTTATGGCACAAGTTGAGATCCTGTGGCAAAACCGTCCAGAGACTTAAGGTATATATGAACACTATTAGCACAAGCAGAGTAAATAATAAGTTTGAATAACAGAGCATGAGTAGTTTAGCTTTTTACAAGTTTGACCTTAAGGGGGTTACCCGTTTGTTGTATTTTTCAGAGTTTGTTTTGACTCTTCTGGAGAGGCGTCAACTACCTTGACGTGTGTGTGATGGATCCAAGGAGTCTTTCCGGCCACTTTGACAGCAGTAGGTGTTGAGAGTACCACCGTATAGGGGCCTTTTTACCGGGGTTTTAGTGACTCTCGTTGGTGTCGCCTTATCAGCACCAGGGCTCCTGGTTTGATGGTTGAACTCGGGGAGGGTCCCTCTGGTCCCTCCGCTGAGGGCGGATGTTTCTGCTTGAACAGCTGATGTATGGAGGTCAGCACAGGTTGGAGAGCCTGTATTAACAGAGGCTGTAAGTTTTGTCAGTCGAGGAATGAAGAAACAATCTCGAAAGTGTTTAGCAAGTTTTGATCCTCCCAATGAGTTGATTGATGGGCCTGATGAATTAATTTATGTCCTAATGCCTCTGGGAGTAGTACTCATTTATCAGGCAACTGATATCATCCTCCTGGTATGTTTGGCTTGGCTTTTAGCTGAGCAGCCAATTGTAAATCTTGTCAGGTGTAAATAGGCTCCGACAAAGCAAGCGGAGTCAGGAGGAGGGTTGGTATTGCCTCGGGAGGGGCCTCTGTCCCCACTGATGTAGTAGCTATTTGTTTTGTAGTTTAGTCAGCCAGGTTATTTTCTTGAATTATCAGGTCTGTTCCCTTTTGGTGTGTTTTGCAGTGGATGATGGCCACTTGGCGAGGTAGCCATACAGCCGCTAATAAGTCTAAGATCTGTGGGGCATTTTTAATTTTGTTTTTGGCTGACATTAAAAGTCCTCTTTCTTGGTACATGGCTCCATGGACATGAACAGTAGCAAAGGCATACCTGCTGTCAGTATAGATGTTGACTCTTTTTTTTTTTTTTTTTTTGCAGCCAGCTTTAAGGCTTCAGTCAGAGCGATGAGCTCAGCTTTTTGGGCTGAAGTCCCTGGTTCCAGTCTTTGGGCCCAAAGAACGTCTGTCTCGGTGGTCACAGCAGCCCCTATCACCCTTTTACCTTGCCAGATGAAGCTGCTCCCATCAGTGAAGTAGCTAGGAGTATCATCCAGAGGCAGGTCAGTCAGATCCGTTCATAGATTCTGGAGGCTGTCGAGAAGACTGGAACAGTCATGGAGAGGAGCAGCCGCTGGGTCGTTGTCTGGCATTAGAGTGGCTGGGTTCAAGGCAGTAGATGTTCTGAAAACCACCGAGTCAGGATCTAGGAGCAAGGCTTGGTAATGTAAAATTCTGGCATTAGATAGCCATTTTTTAGGGGGTGCTGACAAGGGTTTCAAGGCTGTAAGTTTTTTAGTCTCCTTTAAAAGTACCGCTACAGCCGCAATGATCCTTAAACAGGGAGGCCATTTTTTTTTTTCCATTGGGTCTAGTCTCTTAGAAAGGTAGGCCACGGGCCTCTGCCAAGGCCCCAATGTCTGGGTTATTACTCCCTTTGTGATGGCTCTTTGTTCATCCACATAGAGGGTGAAAGGTCTAGTTACATCTGGGAGTCCCAAAGCAGGTGCCTCAGTCAATGCTTGTTTAAGCTGTCTGAAAGCCTCTTTACAGGCTTTTGTCCACTCTAGTGGTTCTTGGGTCTTTTTTAGGGTGTCATATAATGGTTGAGCTATTTTTGTAAAATGTAAGATCCATAATCTGTAGTATCCTACTGTTCTCAGGAACTCTCGGACTTGTCTCTTTGTCCTTGGGGAGGGGATCTGCAGAATAGCTTGAATCCTTTTGTTTGATAGGGCCTGTTGCCCCTTCTGCAACTGATACCCTAGATAAGTCACAGTCTGTTGACATAATTGGGCCTTTTAGCTGAAACTTTGTAGCCTAAGCTATCCAAGGACAACAATAGCTCCTCAGTGGCCTCCCTACGCAGCTCGTAAGTGGGGGAGGCTACCAATAAATTATTTACATATTGCAGGAGTATTACTTTAGGGTGGTCCTCGCGAAAGCTCAACAAGTCTCTAGCTAGAGCCTTATCAAAAAGGGTGGACACATTTTCATAACCTTGTGATAAGCGTGTCTAAGTTAACTGTTCAGTTACACCTGAGTCTGGATCAGTCTATTTAAAAGCAAAAATAGGTTGGCTTACTGGCGCGATGGGCAGAGTGAAGAAGGCATCTTTAAGATCTAGTACCATATACCAGATGCAATCCGGGCTGAGCAGGCTCAACAGGGTGTAGGGATTGGGCACGGTGGGATGTAGAGTCACTGTTCGCCGGTTTACTTCTTGGAGGTCTTGAACAGGACGATAGTCTTGTGTCCCAGGCTTTTGCACAGGAAGCAGGGGTGTGTT